>JAYJMB010001612.1:0-25552 GCA_036873735.1 Pouteria campechiana
TGCTTGTGCTGCCCGGACTAGAACATCCGTCCAGCTGTAGAATTTGCTCTGCCATTGCTAGTTCATGCCACTACAGAGACCTAGATACATAAGGAGTACATTCTTAAGCTTTTATAGTAAAGCTGAGGTCAGTGCGCAAGAGGTATGATATTATATGCCTAAATAGTAAAATTTCTTTACTAAAGGGGTGTTTCTGAGGATTATGCATTCTTTAATTCTATTAGGAGTCTCTCTTGAAATGGTACCAGTTTTGGGCAGTGTGCAGAGTTGTGTTGTGGTTAGACTAGGTATCTTATTAGATTTAGAGTTTAACATGGCTAATTTGTCAATTGTAGAGCTTATCATATATTATGGTTCCCTAATGGTTAGTAATTGAATAAACTCAAGTGGAATTTGAAATAGATCATCCAAGTGATATTTTGATTAGACCATTCAATTGAAAAATATAATTAATATTCAAAGAAATACTAATAAATACTAAAATTAGGGGGCCCGCCTCAAATCCAAATGAAATAGCAACATAGCCAAGTTCTCCTAAGATCCATGATATATGAGTGTGCAACCAAGGTTGATTGAAATAGAGAATCCAACATGGCCTACATAGTCAAAATTCAAATAGATTAAATTAAATCAGGCTCATTCAACTTATGGAAATGAAATGCTTAAGAAAAGTGCTTACGCATTAGTAGAATTGTAGGGTAGTTGAGGCCCACTGAACACGCTAACTCTCGCATAATCCTAGTGGTGTAGTAGGGTAGCCCCATCATGCCAACATTACTATTTATTTATAGATAGTGGAATGAGATGATCAAGTCAAGTCTTCTTGCATAAGACCAAATATATTCAAAAATAATGCTTCCAAGATTAATTAGCAAAAGGACATTTGAAAGAATCAAAGTGCCTACAATAACATGAAAGATATAGATAGAGGTGGACCTCAAACTTTCAAAAATGTTACTTATCAAAGAATGCAAGATAGGATAACATATTACAAAAATTAAGAAATGAGTTATCAAATCCATCACACTCTATAATTTCAAGCCCTACTATATTAGCTTTCTCATGAAACAATTCAAATCAAATCAATGGTGTGGCAAAGCAACCCTACCATGCCAGCCTCTACATGAATATGATAATCTTGGTGGCATGGTAGAGCTACCCCACGACATCAGCCACTACATAAAACTGCTTAATCTAGTTTACTGGTAGACTTAAGTTCCGCCATGCTAGGATCTAACATGCTGGGCTCTATTATGCTAGGCTCAACCATACTAGGCTCCACTATGCCAGGCTCTACCATGCCAACAACCTTTGGAATAGCTATAAAATTCACTATTGTTGAGGTTTGAAATAACTATAAAATGCACTATTTTCAAGGTATTGACAAACTCTATTTTTTCCTAAATTGGAGCTCGAGCTTTCTTTTTGGGCAATGTTCTTTACTTCGAGGCAAGTGCCTCATTGCTCTTTGAT
This sequence comes from Pouteria campechiana, assembly GCA_036873735.1. Lineage (NCBI taxonomy): Eukaryota > Viridiplantae > Streptophyta > Magnoliopsida > Ericales > Sapotaceae > Pouteria > Pouteria campechiana. The sequence continues at coordinate 1,474 of JAYJMB010001612.1, forward strand.
GATTGTCATAGCCATTTGATGAACTGTAGTGAAATTCTACCATGGTGATAGTAGTTTCTTCGACTTGTGATATAGTTTACAATTCATATACGTAATAGCTATGAAAAAGTTTTGACCTTAGAACTTCGAATTTTGGGAAGTTATAAAACCTTATGAGGGGCCAAAAACTCAATGAAACAATACTTTGAACTTTGTTAATGGGTCTTGAAATAAGCTTTTGCAATGGAAGAAACTCCATTAATGGAGTTTGTGTACTTAATTTGTTGAGAAAGGTGATCCAAAGGGATGGATTCTTCAAGCCCAAACAATTGGGGAAGATGTGGTGAACTATGGACTTTCTAAGTTTAAATCAAAGAAAATCCTAGTTAACATGGTTGATGGTGCTTTAAGCTTTGTGACCTCCATTAATGGATGCTTGAGGATGAGTATCATAAAGGAAGATAATTACATCTTCCTTTACGAAGATGTAATTAAGACCATTTGTGATTTTGGATGTAAATATATAATTTTTTTTATACAATAAAACATATGTGATTTTTAGATTTCATTTATTCTCTTTTTGTCTTCGTACAAACAGAAAAATATGTAATTCTTTAATGCACTGGATTGCATACTGGAACTTTTTAATTCTCAAATGCTTTAATAAATCTAAATTATTCATGTTCATCTTCACCTATATTTTACAATACAAAAAATCAATTTAATTTGTTACCTAAATGTACAAATGTAAACTCATAATATTATTTGAATCACTTTCTTAAGATATTTTTTTCTTTTTTTATATTTTGAATAAATAAATAGTGACAAGTATGATATTAACTTGAAAGTGTATGAAAAATTTGGAGGTTTGATCATGAAACTAGTTCCATTGAAAAATTACCTATGGAACAATAGTGTCAAAAATTAATGAATTAGAATAAAAACGATAAATGGTTAGAAAAAAAAATATTGACAGTACGTACAGATGCCCCCGTAGTGGGGCGGAGTGGAGGATGACATGCCGGCAACGATTTAGAGGACGCGGATTGGGTGTTGCACAGTGGGCTCTCTCTCTCTCTCTATATATATATATAGTTTATAAAAAAATACAGTTTCGAGACCCGTCTCACATGAAACACTCCCCTATATATATTTAATTTTTTTATAAATGATATATATATATATATATATTTCTAGCACTAAACCGTTTAATAACCATTTTTTCTATATTAAAACGTCAAAAAAATTTAATGATGATTGGTTCTCAATGCCAGCTAATATCATTTGCTTGTATACATAAGAAACAAACTGTTAATGTATGTAGGTATTATTCTCATAATAATATAATTTATAATTTTAATCGGACCGATGCATTATATTTAAAATAAATTGATATTTAAAAAATATGATAATATAATATTCGAGTGAGTAATATTTATTTTAAAATGGAAATTTTATCTTTTTATTCTTACATCCACGTGAGAAAAAATCAATGTTAATTGAATTTTAGATTTACAATATTAAATATTAAATAAAAAATGAACGGTTTAGATATATCAAATATTGTAAGTGGGCTGTATTTGATCGTCTCTGCGATTTAGATGTCTTCGACGTGCGCATCTGTGATACCGTTGATTGGTCTCGTTGTCTGAATATCGCTGTGCTGTGCTGTCAGGATATGGATTTTACAGATTGGGTGCGAAAATAGTCGCAGATAAGCGATTAAAATTTCAGCTGCTCACGTTAGGGTCAGGCTGGTGTATGTATTTTACTTTGGTGGTTGATTTTAGTTGGGATTCTAAACGCGCCATCCCGTCCCCGATTCGTCCACCGCATTCCTCGGCAGAAAAGACCCGAGGGTGAAAAAAAGAATACGAGCGGAAGACTCGAACCCCGAGGCTGTCTGCCACGTGTCGACACCTCAGCCTCCACACCGGGTGCCGTAGTTCTGGAAAACAGCTAGCAGGAGAGAGAGAGAAAGAGTCAGGAAAGCGCGACGGACGGAGACGTAGCAGCGACTGCTACCTCCACCGACACGTGTCCTCCCTGCCCTTTTCGAGGCGCGACGTGTCCCAACCAACCCGTCGCCACCGCCCGAGACACGCATGTTCAGCGTCGCCTCCTAATCTGGAGCCACCGACACGTGTCGACATAACCCCTCCAGATCGCCACGTGTAGCCTCGAGGCCCACAACAGGGGCAATTTCGGTATTTTAAGAATTTCAAGTCTCGCAAAAGTCTCTCTGCTTCACCTCCACCGCTCTCCGTTCTCCTTCGCGTCTGCCTGTCAGGTGTTTGTTCCTTTGCTCTTCTACTGCTCAGCTTTTCCGGAGGCTGGTGGCCGGAATCCCGCCCAGGTTTTGAATTCTGGAATTTGGGTCTTCCTCCCGGTGGTAGGATTTCATCAGGGTGGGAAGAAACTTTCAAGAAAGCTACGTTTGCATCCTTCGTTTTGGTAGTTGTTACTGCTCTGTTTTCATGGCGTCTTTGGAGGTTTTACATGGAAGTACCGGAATTGGATTGGATTCTCGTGGTGGGTCTTTACCCGTTTGAGTGGTGAAACTGCGCCGTGAGGAAGGGGGGAGATCGACGGTGCTGGTTGCGGTTTCAGATGGCGGAAGGGATTGAAAGCGGAGGCGGCGAGGTCGAACAGCTCTCGCCCCGGGTGAAGGGATGTTCACGAGATCTGCTGCGGACATTCGTGGCTGAGTATCGGTGCCAGGATGAATCTCCGGCTGCGGAGTCGGGGGATATCGAGCTGAATCTTGGGCTGTCGTTGGGCGGCTGCTTCGGCGTTGACCCGAAGGAGAAGCGACTGATGCGGTCGTCATCGATTGCCGGGCTCGAGATGCGGGACCTCAACGCCGTCCCGCTGCCGGCCCCTGCGACGGGGCTGATGAGGACGTGCTCTCTGCCGGCCGAGACGGAGGAGGAGCGGCGGAAGAGGAAAGAAATGCAGTCGCTGCGGCGGATGGAGGCGAAGCGGAAGAGATCCGAGAAGCAGAGGAATTCGCGGGCAGGCCGAGATCGGGCGTCCCTAGAGAGAAATAGCGAAGAAGATAAACGAGGAGCAGATGAAGGCCCGTTTGGGCTGCCATTGAAAGGGAAGATTCCGGGCAACCCGACGGCGAATGGATTTTCTACTCAGCCATACGCGCTGCCGGCGTGGGCTGCAGCAGTTGCTCGTGGGATTGATGCAGCGAATGGAAAGAGCAGTGCTTTTGCAGCGGCAATGGCTTTGAGATTCCCTCAGTCATCTCAAGGCTCGCTTGGTTCACAAGGGACCGGCTCTTCGGGATTGTCGGACTTTGGCAATCGATCCATTCAAGGTAACTGTGCCTCGCTTCTTCTTTGGATGCTTCCGATGAATTAGAACTGAATTTAAGGAATTGGGTTTTCTTCTTTGGATGACTCTGATGAATTAGAACTGAATTAGGAATTGGGTTTTCTTCTTTGGATGACTCTGATGGATTAAACTGAATTTAAGGAATTAGTTTTTGTTCGTTAATTTTGGGTGAATTAGAGAATTTAGTTTTTATTCCTTTTAATTTGTTTTACTTTTTTTTTCTGATTTTAACTCTTTTGGGGAAGGGAAAATTTCGGTTAGAATTGGAATAGTATAGACCGATCTCTCTCTAGATTACAATAGCAAGGTGACTTTGGTATCTCTAGATGGCCCCTTTTTTTTCCGAAGCCCCACTAACCAAATGGCTCATCTTGTCGCTTTTCTTCACTTTCCAGCACTTGTGTTGACTTCCTTTTTCTCCACTCTAGCCAACCAGAAGCGTATGTTTGGATGGCTAGAATCATCTCAATTGAGTGATTTTCCAACCATCGTTGGTCTGATAGATGAACGGGTCGGATCTACTAGCCGTATGCTAAAGCTGAAATCGGCAAGATTGGTCTTTGATAATGGAGGTTGTTGGCTACAATGAGCATCTTATTTGTAGATTAACCGTCAGTTGATTTATCCGATTCATTTGCTACAGAATTTTCATATATATACTCTTTTGTTATAATTTATTTTTTCCTATAATTATGTCTAGAATTTGGGGTACTTCGTTTTGAAGATAATTCATCCATGAATTTCCTGAGTTTCCTTTTTTGTCCACCGAGAAATTCTGGTGCAGCTTCATAATCGGGTTTTCTCAGTTGAGATTTTCTGAGCTTGAAGAATGGTACTTTTGTTCGCCAATTGTTTTTGTCATCCTTGCTTGCATCGATTGCTTCCGTAGTATCTCATATTTCTTCAACTTGAAGAAGACTCAAAAACATTTTGTTTTTTAGTAATCTTGTAGTTGGTGTTTTAGGTTTCGTGTGCTTACCGGCTTTTCCATTTGCAAACTCATGCACAAGAATCCAGGCTGTCTATTTGGTGTTCTGTTTCGGTCCAACCTTATGATTAGGAACTTCTACCCTTGTCGTATGAACGACCATCTGTGATTCTTTTGGTTGTTTAGAGCATCATGAACCCAGAAGCGAACGCGGCATGATCAATATGTTCGCCCTATCTTTGGCCACGTTATGAACAGGGTTTCACCAATCATTCATTCTTTTCTGTCATTGTGGTTGGACAATCTGCAACATATGAACCAGTCAGACTTGGCCTGCTACCTTTGCACATCATTAACAAAACCAATGACCTAGGCAAATTTACTGTAGAAGTTTCAAATTAGTGTTTCATCTTTGGTTCCAGGTACTCATATTTGGAGTTAACTTCTGCACACCTTGTTGAGTTCTGAGTCAGTCTCTTTTCCAATTTCCAAGCAGACTCTTAATTTATCATGAAACTTGGTTCAAAATTTTTTAATTTAAAAATCCAGGGGCTGCATTGTGGATGCTATCGATAGTGATTGCTAATGCTAATGTCAGCTTGTTGGACTTGCTTCACCTTGCATGACTTATGGTCGTTTTATTGTTGAAAGAAGCAAAGACCGGGCGATGGATCAGAACATTTTCCGTATGATATTCATTCATGCTGTTGGTCACTGCCATAGTCCATTAAGGTTAAGCGGAAAAGCTCAGCTTGTCAGCATACCTCTTGCTCGGTATCTCAGCATGCAATATACAGAAAAGAAAAGAAATGCATATTGTTGTGTGCTCGGTTAGGGGACTTATGTGGCCTTGCTCTGTGATCTATCCTGTTATAGTAAGCTTTGCTATCAATAATCTACTAAACCTTTTACTCCATTTTAAATAAGTAACACTGCTATGTCAACTTCTATCTTTTCCATCACTAATCTTATATTTAATTGAATCCTAAATTTTATCTATTTTATAATCATAATGCTTCTTTGTCTTTGTTATATTTTCTATGTTTTTTCCCTTGATTCCATTATGTCATAGATTTCATTTTCACTCCTGATAACCTTTTCTTCCCACACCTATGTAAGCACACAAACTGTAAAGTGAAATATATCAAGCTCTGAGCACGAAGTTTCTTGAGTGACGGTCCTTGTTCAGAGATCTGGTAGGCTGAAAATTGGTAATCAGCTGCCCTGATGAAGTCGCTACTTGACATCTTCATTTTACTGATTGCAGATGACAAAATGAAAATTTCAACTGAACTTACAATTTGAATCGTAATACATTTTGACCTGTAAATGCAAATTCATGCCTTGTCTACTTCCCCTTTCCATCATTATAGGATCAAGTGGTTGCACGGAAGCAAGGAGCCCAGCTAGCGTCCAATCATTGCCAGAGCATTTTGAGCACAAGGTAATCACAACCCCAACAACCCCAACGCTGGCACCTGAGAAATCTGTCAATAGGTCCACGGAAGAGGTGGATAACCCACCTAGGAAGTCTGAGAGAGCTGACAGTGGTGGGGTGAGGGAGATGAGTAGGAATGTGATGGAAGAGATGCCATGTGTTTCAACAAGGGGAGATGGCCCCAACGGGAGGAGAATAGAAGGCTTCCTATACAAGTATAGGAAGGGGGAGGAAGTGAGGATCGTGTGCGTCTGCCATGGAAGCTTCCTCTCACCGGCTGAGTTTGTGAGGCACGCGGGGGGTGGTGATGTAGCACACCCTCTAAAGCATATAGTTGTCAACCCATCTCCCTCTTCCCTCTTGTAATGGTGGTGGCCTTTCAGGTTCCTTTTTTCAAGAAAAGAGGGAAAAGAAAATCAAGAAAGGTAGAAAGATAGAGGGCCCTTTTCTTTTGTTCTTTTGGTTCTTGATGGTGGGTTTCTTTGTTTTATGGAGGTCGTTCTTTCTTCTTCTTCTTCTTCTTCTTCTTTTTTTTAAATTTAAATTTTCATATATAGTGTTCGGTGAATGATGCCTCTCATCCTTAAAAAGGGAATGGTAAAAAGCCAAAGAAGAGATTTCTCACGACCAACCCACCTCCCTCTCTCCCCCTCACGTTTTGTTTTATAAATATTTCGTTTTAGTAAAATATAGGGCTGATTTGTTGGCCGAGAAGGAAAAGAAAAGAAACTTTTGACTGTCTTTAATTTTTCTAATTTTTTTTAATCAATTGTTACTTATTAAAAAACCTTCCTATAATTTTAATAAACTGTTTTTTGACGTTATTTTTGAAATCATAGCTTGTATTTTTGACATTTCATTCTCATTCTCTTTTTCATCTAATCAAAAAGCCAGCTGAAATAGGGATCTATGTTATTTTTGCCCAGCTGTAAAAGAAATGTCATGTTTTGAGATCATGATGTAAAGGGCATCTCATCCTCTGTACAGTGTTATGTAAAGTTGTTCCAATAGATTCAAACCAACTGAATTGGACAGCTAACTCAAAACCTGAATTAGAATCTGAAGGGTAAACTGGTCAAACCAAGCTCGGATGGTCAAACAGCAGCAGTCTAACGAGGATGGATGATAAATTAGAAACATTCAATTCAAAGTCTCGTCCTGGTAATTGTTATCATGGTTAATTTGATTGTTGCCTTGGCAACATCCGACCCTTCTGCATTCCTTCCACTAGCGTAAAAGCAGTGAAATGCCTGCAAATTTTTGAGCCTGTGCAGGAATCTTCTATTCATATGTGGCTCATGTTGTTCTTTGCCATTTAAGTGGTTAGTCTTAAAAGGATTTGTATCGCTCAATCCAATTTGTTCTTCGTCCTTGCATAAGGAAATCTAATACCAAAAACGCTGTATCATCTCAGCTCCTGCTCGCCTGGGATGCTAAAGGGGTCTCTTTGGATAGCCTTAAAACTCGGATGCTTTTTACCATGGCCGGATGATTGATTACACCAAGTAGTGGATAGGCAGTTCTTATTTTCTCACAACTAGAATCTAATCATTGTTGCCATTTTTTTTATTTCTAGCTCGTATTCCAAGTTTGGCTTGTGAAGCTTTAGTTTAGATTTCTATTCCATGTGCTATCGTGAAAAAACCAGCAGTTTGAACTTGGTATGGCAGCAGTCTGCTTGGTAATGTGGAAAAGGGGAGAGACAGGACGAGGAAAAAGTTAAATATGAAAAAGAAAGGAGAATAAAGGAAATGACGTGATGGAATAAAAAACAATGATTAAAAATAAACTAGATATAGATAAAATAGATAAAATTTTGAAAGAAAATACAGGAGATGATAGTTAAAAATATATACAATAATGAAGAAAAAGCTAGAGTTGTGGAAGTATATAAGAGCAGATAAATATTACATCAACTAAAAAATATTGGAAAGAATGAAAGAGATTTTCTCTGCTTTTTTCTCATTTCTAAATTCATAGAGAAAAGATTTTCTACTCTTTTCTTTCATTTAATTTAATATAACATTTATTTAATCCACCTACTCCAATGATCTCACCTTTGTTACATCATTATCTATATTTTTGCATATCAATCCTCTATTTACCATCATTAATATTATTTATTTTATCTTAATGTATTTTGTGAGTGACATTATTTGTTTTCATTTTACTTTTGTTCACTAAATTTCACTTTCCTCACCCCTTTTTCTCCCCCTTTGCAAGTATCCAAATGAATAAAAACCAAGATGCTTAAGTTCAGCTTGTTTGATACATTGAAGAGCCCAAAGCCACAAGTGTGAGTTACTCTTGACAGGATTTAATTTTAGCTTGAAAGGATTGATTTTTTACCTTCAACTGGAGCCTTGTAATTAGCTTTACCCTTACCCCTATAAAATTTTATTTTTTTCATCCTAACTTATTTTTTTAATCATTATATACTTATTTATTTTAATTTTATTTACTTTATGACTAACATTATTGTTATATTATCTAATTTACTTCATTTCATTCTCATTCCACTCCATCTAAATAAATAGCCCCTTAATGTTTACATTGATAAATAAGTTATTGTCAAATTTAATTAATTGTTATGATTTTTCTGTTTTCCTTACTAAAGTGAGTAGACCGCCTAAAATTTGATACTAGGTAAAGAAGATATATATATATATATATATAAATATATATATATATATACATATATACATATACATACATGCATACATATATAGGGAATAATCATATGAGATCAGTTTCACATGGGCAGCCGTGAGATTGGTTTCAAAATATTACTTTTTTATTTTTATTTTACATACTTGAAAATCACACCGGACTTAACCTATAAATTAAGTTTTATAATTTTTAAATTTTTATAAATTTTTTATTTGTTTTTGAAGTTCAGGGGTATTTTTTGGATTTTTTTGAAGTTCAGGGGCATTTGTGGAATTTATAATGAGAAGACAGTTTAAGGAGTATATTAGAAAAGTACAGTATAGGATGATGTCAATAATGTATATTTTTAATAAAAATAAAGAAAAATGATTAAAAATATATAATGATGAAAAGTAAAATTATTATTATAATTAAGATATCATATATAAGATTAAATTGCTCTTTCTTCCTAATACATCCAAGCGGACCCTAAAATTTAATAAAATTATTCTTCTAAGTGAGAGAGACATTTTAGAATGCGTGCTACCATTCTTCATCCTGTGCCGCGTGCCCAAACCCACACGTGGAAACTCTTGTGAACGGGCCCAATATTTTCTCCGCCCGCAGTCACGAGTGCGGTCGCAAGTCAATAGCCCGATTTGGGTGGATTCATGCGTATGATCAATAAGATCCACAATTTAGATTAAAATCTTCTTTTTATCAAAATCTAAACCGTTTTAAGAGTTAAAAGAAGATATATATGACCATAAATAAGGAAAAAATGAGATTGTATTACTCATGAGATAGATTTCATTAGTCATGACTGAAAAAATTACATTAAGGGTCCATATTCATGGTAAATAAGTAAATTTATTAAAATAATAAGGTTTTATTTCTTATAAAGGCATATAAAAATTTACAAATTTATGTTATTCACTTCATGAACGGTCTGGATTTTAAGATGGATTAGAGAGAACTGCCATTTTGGAGGAAGAGCACGGAGTTTTTTACTCCTCCGGATCAGAAAATACGGTCCTGCCGTTCTAAATAAAAAGCGTGAAATTCAGTGTTGAGAGAGAGAGAGAGAGAGAGAGAGAGAGAGAGCAGGTCCAAGTCCAATTGCTGGTGATGCCTCCCCTCTGTAAGTAGATAAATCCCCAATTCCTGTTCTGTTTTTATTTAAAGTTGCATTTATCTTTCTACTTGTTTTTCCAATTTCTTGCTTGGGGTACATGCTATTCTTTACTTAGGTTGGGCCATTTTCCATGGATTGGTTATCTTCAATTCATCTTCTTGATCTCTCAAGCAGCCCAGGTTCAAGCCTCGTTTTCTAGACTAGGAAATTTGTGGGATTTGGCCGATGCCCACTATTCTGCCAAGCCACCAGATGATTTGCATACACAACCCTGCTCAGTTTAGTCGTGAAGCCTTCGTTGGGGCACAATTAGAAGGCTGCTTCCAACTATCCATCTGTAACACTTTCGGCCCGTGTTTGACGCTGGTCTCCTGTTGAATCCAAGTTCAACTGAGTATGCAAGTGGTATCTTGTAGGTGACATTGTAAATATGCGTGTTGCCCTCAAGTTAAATGCATGGCATATGCCTATCTCAGTGTGCTGGTTGAACATCTCGGTGCAAGTAAAGTTTATGGGCTGGTAGAGACAGATGCGAAAAGTTGGTAGAGACAGCAATGTGCAAATTGAGTAAGTAGCGTGTATTGCAGAAATAATGGGCTCATATTTAAAGGTTTACTAATTTGATAATCATTAACCACCATGAATCATATATATGATTTGAAGATCGCTGTAGATCATGTACATCATAGGCCACAATCTTGTCAATGGATAGAGGAGAAGCATTATTGCATTTGTTTATATGGTTGATGTAATCTTGCCCATTGTTGGAAGTCGAGAGAATCAGTGGTTAGGTGCAAGTTGATTCAACCTGAGGGCTCTAAAGGGCATGGGAAGGCCCAAATAGACATAGCTGAAGGTGTTAAGAAGAGACTGTGGAGCGATGGTTTTTCTAAGGAAATTGTCAGTGTTAGATTGGAATGATGGAAGAAAATTCGCATAATTGGGATAATTGTTCAATGATGATTTATGTGGAGGATATGGGTCCTTTTATCTGATTCCATGGTTTAGTGTTCTAACTTTGGCCCCAACCCACATTTGAAGGATATGATGGACCATTCCTAAGTCAAGCTTGAAATACCATATTGTTAGCGATCATGGCAAGTGTGGGCGCAAGACAGAAGTCTTATACCAGCTACAATCTTGATGCTGTCATTGTCTGGATTGTAATCAGCAACAGGAGAACAGAACTCTCATAGTTGCTCTGGAATAGCTGTTGCATAGATTGATCATAATCAACAATATGTAATCTGTTTGAGGAGAATTGGTCTATGCAGCCATGGAGTAATTTCATTGCAGGAGAGACCAGTGATTGGTCAAGAAGTAGGTGTGCATCTTTATACTAGCATTGATGTTTTGTATGTTTTAGCACCAGTGGCTCTAGGCTGGAGTTTGGTATCAAAAGATAGGTATATATTGATTCCTCATTATCATAAGCACAGTGACTTGACAATCATGCAACTATCATGATCTTTTGATGTCATGTTTATAGATAAGTTCTTGATTACAGTGGTTATATCAGTTAACATTTTGGACAAAAATTTGAAGAGAAATAAGTGAATCATTAACTTATTTGACCTTGGCAGGGTGTGCTTTTCTCCTCCTCTCTCTCTTAGGAGGATGTGTTGGAAGGCCATTCTATCCGCTTCCAAGCAAAGTAGTTAATGGTGATAGACAGCCTCTTCAAATGCATCATGCATTCAATATTGCCCACAGAGGTTCAAGTGGAGAACTCCCTGAAGAAACTGCTTCTGCATACATGGTAAGTTCAGCATGCTTCTAACTGGAAAGTTGTCTTTCTTTTTTCTTCTGTTTGTTCTGTTTATTTCCTTTTGTGCATTGAATCTCAAAGGAGGAATTTAACTGAAATAGTTTGCATTGAAGTAGCCAAAACCAATTTTGCTGCCATGGCAATTAACAAGTGCTCTATGCAGCCAAAATGACTTGCTGATTCAGAGTTTCAGACTTCATACCAAGCTTAGAAATCTCAATGATGAGGCAATTCTTTACATTCTACTGCTGCAGACATTTTTGCCTATTTGTTCAGTTCTCCATTTTAGGATACTGATAAAATTGGTAAGATTAATCCTGTTGTTGTGCATTTTAGGGCGTAGTGACAAGGCAAATGAAATATCATGGCTATAACATTGGTTTTATAATATATCTTGTCAAGACAACTCTTGCTTAAACAGCCCTAGCTAAACTTCTGAAACAGCTGCTTCCCTTCTTTGTTACTGAATGACAATTTGCTTCATGCTTGGCAAGTTTTACCACTGGCTATTCTGTCTAATCTGCTGTTTTCCTAGAAAGTCGTGATATGTTTCATGGTGCATGCTTCTGCCAGCACTAAACAAGTAGCTTTCTAGTTTTTCATTCTGCTAAAATTTATAAAATTTGCTTGATAACTTGTTCAAGAATGATCAGCTTGTTAAGCTATATATTACTTATTTTCGTAGAATATGTGATATGCCATGAACATGTTCGTCTGCTATTTGGTATGAAGCTATTGCCATGATAATGTGAAATGGTTATCTTTGCATATTTTTCTAACATATAAGTATTGGAATGTATTCATTCTGTTTAAGTTTTGCATATTCTTTGTGCATCTCAGAGCCCAACCACCTGAATGTAGGCATGTTGTGAATATTGCTCCCATGATTGAGATCTGATCCTTTTCCTTCCATCTAACTGTCCCCACTTCTAAGAAATTTTCCGAAAATAAAGCAACTATGTATCCTGTAGTACTTTTTCTTCTTCCTCTTCTGCTGCTGCTGCTTGTTCTTCTTTTTCTTTTTGTTATTTTGTTTCCAAATTCTTGTGAAAAAATGGAAAAAATCTGCAAACACACATTCCAACTGGATGAAAATCTCAGGTCTCAAACACATGTTCACTTTTCTGGGCTTATCTTTGTAGGTTGCTTTCCTCAGTCTCTAGCCTGGCTTGTCAGTTTATTTGGTCTTTATCCTGACCTGTCTCTAAACTCAAAAGTCATATGTTGGTTGTTGCAGCAAGCTATTGAAGAGGGTGCAGATTTCATAGAAGCTGATATCCTTGCTACGAAAGATGCTTCATTAATATGCTTTCATGATGTGACACTTGATAATACAACTGATGTTTCCAAACACAAGGAGTTCATCAGTCGCAGAAATACATATAATGTTCAAGGGGCGAACATGACTGGATGGTTTGTGGGTATGGAAATATATCCCTCTATTTTTCTTTACTTCTCATATAAAGTTCGAGGGGCGAACATCACTGTATTTTGTCCATTTCTTGGACATCATTTGGGGTATTTAAATCAATTTGGGTAGTTTAAGGAAATTCATTTCTCTTGTATAGTTTTGGGTAGTTTTAGCCACTAGAACGAATTGTGTTAAGGTTATCACCAAGTTAAGACTATAAAAGTGGGTGTTGATCTTGAACTCCTCCCCAATACATAACTGGATACTTATTCTCCATTAATGGCCAATGGCTAGTTTTGGGACTTTCATTAATTTTGATTTTTTGCCGTCAAAAGGTCAGTTGCAACTCTACAAGATGAACAATCTGGTAAAAGCTCTGCTTGGCATGAACTTCTATGTGGAGCTTTTATTGCTATGTCAACAAATACAAAGTAATTTTTGTCAAACATAAAATCCTTGGAAACTAAATGTGTTGAAAAGTTTAAAAACCGACACATCCCTTTTTAAATGTAGTTAACGCTGTTCTTTAATGATCCTTACTTTCATCTTTTGCGTGTACATGTATGTTGACTTGACAGACCTCACTTTTAGGTTTATGAACCTATACATGTATCTTATGCTCATACATCCTGTCAACCTTAGTTGTATTGGTCATTGTGAATCTTGGATGTTAGATAAAGAAACTCTACAACAAAGCTGAAGGCGCTGGAAGATAATAACTGCAGAACTGAGTAGTATTATGATTGCTTGCAGTTGACTTCACACTGGAAGAATTAAAAACACTACGAGTAAAACAAAGGTTCAAGTTCCGGGATCAACAATATAATGGTCAGTTTTCCTTCAGAACTGATTTTCAAGTACTTATTACCCTTCGATGCCTTTTCCTTTCTAAGATATTCTTTGAGCTTTGTTGTACAGTTCAAGGTCACAATTCCATTGATGTGATGGTATGACCCATTCATGAACACAAATATTTGAAGAATATTTTTGTATATTAAGTGGAATGATGCTAAGAGATTCATTTATCTGCTATGAAGTAGCAGGGATGAGGCTCAGATGATGAGATGAATATTCTTATGTTTTGTGAACTCCAATCAGTTGGTTTTAAGGCTTATCTGATGAATAAGGAGTATGCTTATCCTGTGCTTGCTACGCCATCTCTGTCCAGCAGTTCTAGGAATTGTCTCCATGGAATATTCCTCTCGCAACTCCTTATAGTTATTGGAGAAATAATTTATTGGACTCATATCCAACCATGTTTTGCAGGGAAGTTTTCAATCATTACCTTTGAAGAGTACATTTCAATTGCACTAGATGCCCCTAGAGTTGTCGGAATCTATCCAGAACTTAAAAATCCAGTTTTCATCAATCAGCATGTAAGTGGCATTGTCACGTGGACTGTATCATGTAGTTAAGTGGGATATGTGATGCTTCACTCTATTTAATAATTGGAAGTTTGTTTCATCGAAAGAGACTATGCTGTCTGTCTTTCACTTTAAATCAAACCTTTTTATGTCAAGTTGTTTGCATTTTTCGAAAGTGGCTTCAACTGTCTGCAAAAATCAAGTTAACATGGTTTAGAAACTGGTTTTAAACCAATGGTCTCATAGGCTTCTCTCTGCATCAGCCATGTCCAGGGGATGGTTAGATAATCATAAGCCCTTACATGGTATTGAATTACCACACCTTATTTTTGAGTACCACACCTCATTTTTGAGAAATTTTCCTGTGAACTAGTTTTTGTGATCATGGAGCATGCGTACTTTGGTCCTACCAAAATGAATGAAAGGAACTCGTACATAAATGCCATTTCACAGGAACTCGACGGATATGTTGCATCTTAAAAGTAGAAAGTAGTCAATCATTCATGACATTACACAATCCTAACTGAGTTCATTCCTGATAACCCTGGCCATACTTTCTGCTTGGAACTTGATTTGAAAAACCATTTTTATATACCTTTTCCCACTGCAGCATCTAGCTGTAGATAATGAAGGTATTGATCATGCCAGCCACTGGACGATTAAATCGCTGTCATTTGTCTAATGTAACCTGTATAATTTTTCACATCTTTGATGCACCTTCAAATTGTTCTTGTGTATCCTGTCTTGGAGCTTCCTGACTTCTACAGGTCAAATGGAGAGATGGCAAGAAATTTGAAGACCATTTTGTAGAAACACTAAAGAAGTATGGATATAAAGGCACATACAACTCAGATGATTGGCTCAAGCAACCAATCTTTATTCAGTCATTTGCTCCAACTTCACTTGTTTATATGTCAAAACTGACAAACTCGCCCCAGATATTGTTAATTGATGATGTGACAGTACCAACTGAAGACACAAATCAGGTATCTCTTATTCCATGTTGCATGAGTTGCTCCAAAGTCCAAAGTATTAAAGGGCATGGCATTTTATACTTATTTGAGCCTATGAACCTGTGAATTGCCATGATGATATGAAGGTGTTCATCATGCAGAGCATACAAGCATCAATGAGGTGTGATGACTAGCTGCTTTTCTGGTGCTAAATCATGTTTTGATGGATTGCCTTTTAAATCCAGTTCCATGGTGCTTATCCCTCAGCACACAGGAATTGGCAAACTCCTCATCTAACCTATCATTTAGGCTTATTAGTGAAGCAGAATTGTTTTTGGCTTCCAAAAATTAAATATACTACCTATATTGTATTGTGAAGGAAGCCCAAGTATTGATCCCCATGTGCTTCCAATAAAAAAAGTTTTAAAAATAAGATATGCCAAAATGTAAAGACTGTTAGATCAATGCAATTCTGAGTGCTTGACCACCCACAATGCTCCAGAATTGGATGACCTAAAGTGCTAGAATGTATGTTATATATGCTTAATGAATCCCTGCCACTGAAAGATGGTAAATAATCATTGCAGTTCAGTTGAATACTATAAATAGTTTCTTTGTTCGATACGTGTTAATGAAATTATCACATGGCAGTCTTTCTGGGAAATTACTTCAGATGATTACCTCAACTATATAAAGAACTATGTGGTAGGTATTGGGCCGTGGAAGGATACATTAGTGCCCCCAAACGGCAATTATTTGGCAACACCAACTGATCTGGTTTCAAGAGCACATTCTCATAATTTGCAGGTATGTCTCCATGCAAGCATCTAACTTGTGCGGTGCTTTTCTTAACTTCGAATCTTATGCTGCTCAAGTGTCTGGATTTTGATCTGAATTTCTTTCATTTTACTCTTTTTCCATGGCTATTGTTTCAGGTGCACCCATATACCTACAGAAATGAACATATGTTCTTGCACTGGAATTTTTGTCAAGATCCATACAAAGAATATGATTACTGGATAAATACTATTGGAGTAGATGGCCTTTTCACAGATTTCACCGGAAGCCTCCACAAGTTTCTGAAATGGCAGGAATCAGCAAAGAAGGATAAAAGTGCATCCAACATGTTGCACAAGATTGCAGTGGTCTCATTATACAAAAATGTGTAATACATCTTCTGGAAAACTACTAACATCGTATGTATTGTTCTTCAATTTTCACTCCACGGGTTTAGAGGCTGTAGTGGCATATTTGGTCAATATAAAGATCACAATAGCTGGACATCTCATCAATAAAGATTCCTCTTCATTGGGTGATTCTAATAGCCTGATTTGTGCCCATGACATTAATGGAGGAAGATGTCCAATGTTTTATAGTTTAAGATTTGGATTACAAGGCAACATCCTTAAGGATCACAATTCTGGCCATGTTTTGTAATATTTTTCTAGACAATAACCAAGCATTTGCGATGTGAAAGGAGACATAAAATGGTTGATAAGATGTCTTGTTTTGTGTAATTCTGGGCAAAACTCCTCCCATACATTATGATATTTTGATCAAATCTAACACGAACATTATCATACGTTATATTATTTATTTAGTTAAAATATATAAAAAATAATCTTGATTAGTAACCCTTGAAGCCTACAATTTCCAAAAATGTGATTTTATTAGCGGACTCAAATGTAGGGTGGACGGATCCGATTTTTTCTAAAGAGAGAGAGATCCCATTTTTGCTAGAGTTGAAATGGAATTTTTTAAAATTTGAATAACCATCTTTAGGAGGACTGACGTCGTCCAACAAGAACATACTTTCCAAGACTAACATCAATTCAAGCACCACCCAAAATAGTTCCACACCAAGTTCACAAAAATGGAGCAATCCAAGTCAGAAATTGGAGTAATTCCTAAGCATTTAACACATACAGGTAAGCACGGACAACCATATCAAAAGAAAAAGCTAGATCAAGCTCCTCAAACATTTCCCTGTAGAATAAAGTAGCAATATTGATTATTAAAAAAAAAAAAAACTTCGGACAAATTACTAGAAATGACATAGAGGAAAACTGCAATAAGAGCTTATTTTCAGAAATCTTGCAATGTGTTGAATTTCAGGCAGCGGGCAAACAATGTAATGATTATGTTGCAACTTCAAGTTTCCAGAGGCTGTAACTTCTCCAGTTGCTGGGTTTCGAAGTGTGGAAATGACTGAAGAAACTCCCTGTCCGAATATCAGTAATGGGCTGTAGTCATGACACCAACTTCCCCTAGGCCCCATATACCCAGAATGTACCACTCCATCGTTGTCCATCGCTGCCACTCTTTCCGCTTTGTTAACTGATTGAAACTACTTGTGCTTACTGAAGGCATAGCTCAAATTCAACAGGAATAGCACAACAAGATCCATGTAACACTTGAGAAAAATACAGCATATGATGGTGGATGTGTCAAGCCAACATTGGTTCCAGGATGAAAGAGAAGGGGAGATAAGTGCATTTAATCCACTATCATTCAGGACATGGAACATAGGTATTTTTATGATTACAATGTGTGATTTAACAACAGCTCCAATAACTCTTTGGAGATGCATATCTACTCGATTGCTGAAGGAACTTATGATACATGTATGGAAAAAGAAAGAGAGATGATTCAGATTTTACATCTGCATTCTTCTGCAGATTGGTTAGCAAGTTCCCTCAGGGTACAAAATGGAAAAATGTCAGCAATATACCACCACAGAATGAATACAACTCACAAGTGAATATATGAGAAGCCCAATAATGGACAGAACTTGAGCGCTAAGACCATCTTACCTTTGGCATTACCCTGACATATTTCTCTTGGAGCCATCACCAGACAGCAGGAATATGAATTCCATGGTGCCCTTAATTGCAGGAACTTTTCATGATGCCATTCAATGCCTTCAAGCCTCCCCGGTCCTGCATTCTTTGAGCATGTTCATGTTCCCATGGATGCCTTCTGCAATAATAGCTTCCCATGGATGCCATGTCCCAGCAGAAACCACTAAATCCCTGTTCCCATGGATGCCTTCCTCAATAAAAGTTTCACCTTGTAACTAAATCCTCAGATTCATACTCAGCTAGCAAGTTGGAGGTTGTAGTTGTTTCAGCCGTTGGACAACTTGCTTCATCATAGGCCTGATGGAGAGGGATTCAACAGTACACATGACAGCCAAATGCAACGTCTCCACTAAATCATCATGAGGACCCACGTCCCAAAGCCCTGCAGTGAAGACCTCACGTGCCCGCCCCTGTCGTAGAAGCATGCATGCCCAGGCAACAATATTGAAACCATTTCCATATGAAGAGAATGAAGGATCCAAGGCTTTCTTATCAGATATCAGCTCAAGCAACACCACACCATAGCTGTACACATCGGCCTTATCAGAAACACGGCATGTCATAGCATACTCTGGCGCAACATATCCAAAAGTTCCTGCCACACCTGTTGTTGCATGCGTTTCAGAAGTTCCCAGCAGCCTAGCCAACCCAAAGTCGGATAGATACGCATTGAAATCATTGTCTAACAAGATATTGCTTGGTTTGACATCCCGATGGAGGACCCGAGGGCTGCAATCATGCAGATAAGCAAGAGCACGAGCAATATCTAGAGCAATCTTGTGAAGCATCCTCCAGTCCACAGCTCTTGTGGATCTTTCCTGGATAAAATTCTCCAAATTGCCTCCGGACAGATAATTATATACAAGAAACATCTCTGTCTCGCTTGCATGAAAACCAATCAATGTTACTAAATTAGGATGCCGAATTCTTCCAAGAGTTTTGATTTCTGCATGGAATTGTTGAACTCCTTGGAACCGTCCTACTGAGAGCCTCTTTATTGCAACTAAGACTCCAGGAGAAATTTCGGCTTTATAAGTAGCTCCAAAACCACCATGTCCAATGCAGTTACTGGGATTGAAACTCCCAGTGGCCCGCATTACATTATCAAAAGTCAGGGGGGCACCAATCTCAGTGAAAACTGTAACATCCTTTTTCCTTCTTAAGCCTTGGATCCTGGGCTTTGGAATGCACTTCCTTGTATAAAGAAATAGAACCACCAGTGCAAGAAGAACAGAAACAATAGCAGATGCTGATGTTATAGAGGCAATCTCAATGGAATTAAATCCACTGTTTCCACCCTTTTTCGCACTTGCTGATGGAGCAGCAGCATATTGTTGAACCCCGTTCCGTCCTTGCAAATCTGATGATGGCACAGAGAATGATACCAAAGGGCAACTGTGGAGAGAAGGGTTCCCAATGACACTGTCGCATCTCATCGAATTAGCATTTAATGGTACCTTCCCAGATAAGTTATTGAATGAAACATTGAATTGAGAAAGCGATGTCACATTTGCTAAGCCCAAAGGAATCTGCCCCGAGAGTTTATTATTACTGAGTAAAAGAACAGAGAGATTCCTCAAAGTCACCAAGTCCCTTGGAATCTCACCTGACAGGGAGTTCGAAGAAAGGTCAAGCACTTGCAGAGAAGGCAACTGAGCCAAGGTTGTAGGTATAATGCCAGTCAGGTTGTTGCCAGCCAATAACAGATTCTTCAAAGCTTTCAGCTGACCAAACTGTTCTGGAATATGGCCATTCAGGTTGTTTCGGCTCATGTTAAGACTGACAAGTGAGTTCAAATATCCAAAACTCAAGGGTATTGATCCAGTGAGCTGATTCCCAGAGACATCCAAGAGCTTAAGAGATCTACACCTGTTACCAATTTCAGCTGGAATTTGACCAGAAAGTTGGTTGTAGCTGAAGTTTGTAAACAGTCCATTGAAATCGCCGCACTTGTCAAAGAGATAGCCAGGAAATGAACCAGTGAGGCTATTCCCTCCAACAAGAAATGCATAAACAGTCTGTTTTCCCATTCTTTCGGCTGCAATTGGAAAAGGTGGAAGGGGGCCAGAGAAATCATTACCACCAAAATTGTGAAGAACTGGAAAATCACCACTTGCCGTGTAGGATGGCAGAGAGGTTGCCGCATGAGCATGGTATGTAAAGAATGATGAGTATGTGGTGGCCAGATCATAAGGCTGAATAGGTGCAGCAGTCAAGGATGTGGGCATTGAGGAGCATCTGTTGTAAACAAACCTTGGAATAGAACCTGATAAATGGTTCCCACTGACATCAAATACTGTCATACAAGGAACTGGGAATTTCACGTTCAAGCTCCCAGTGAGATTATTGGTACTCAAGTCAAGAAACTTCAGGTTCTTGCACTGCCCAAATGCTGCGGGAATTTCTCCAGTGAAAAGGTTGTGAGCCAGGTTAACCATTTCCAAGCTATTGCAAGCCCCCCAGTCACTTGGAATCTTGCCCTCAAGAATTGTCCGTGGGCCCCAGAGTATCTTGAGCTTTGGCAGTCTTGAAATACTGTCAGGAATTCCACCTTCGAAGTAGTTAAAGTCATCATAGCCGACATCTGGTGACCTCGAATCGGCAGTTGAAGGCAAAGGATTGTACAGATTTGAAAGAATGAGCACGGATAACTCCGAGCAGTTTCCAAGCTCAGTGGGCACCGGCCCACTCAGGCTGTTCCTTGACACATCCAGCACCTCGAGCTTCTGAAGCCGACCAAGTTCCATCGGAATGACATCTCCCAACATATTGGAAAACAACCGCAATGTTCTCAAAGAACAGCAATTCCCCAAGCTATGAGGAATGCCCTCATACAAGTAATTCGCAGACAAGTCAAGATGCTCCAGAATCCGACACCCATTCCCCAGCTCACTTGGGATAGACCCGTCCAGTTGATTCAAAGACAAATATAGTGCCTTCAATGCAGAGAAACTGCCAAGAAATCCCGGAATTGTTCCATTCAATCTATTCCCCGACAAATTTAAGACTTCCAATGCAGTGCAGCTCAAAAGCGAGCTTGGAATCCCACCTTTAATACCACCATTGAAGGCAAGATTAAGCTCACGCAGACTCCTCAAGCCATGGAATTCAGAAGGCAACACCCCCGAAAATGAATTGCCTTCGAGATTGAGCACTTCCAACTTCTCCAACCCCCATATCTCAGTGGGAATCTGACCATCGAAATTATTATAAGGTAAAGATAGGACCTTTAACCCAGACAACTCCCCAAGCGAAGGCGACAGCTTCCCCGCCAACTTCCTACCACCAACTGAACAATTCCTACCGAACAGCAAAAATTCAGAACAGCCAGTATCAGGACCAGAATTACCTATGCCGCCGCCACCGTCGCCGGAGAGTTCCAGTGACACAACCCTATAATTCGAGTCGCAGGAGACGCCGGACCAGGAACAGGGGTGACGATGGTTGGGATTCCAGTCGGCGAGGATGCCAGCGGGATCGGACGCCGAGGATTTAAACTGCAGGAGAATGGATTTATCCGATGCGGCGGCGGAAACTACGCGAGGGAGAAAGAGGAGGAGAGTAAGGAAAAGAGAGAGGATTAGGGTTTTGTGGAGGGATCGGAGGCTTCTCATCTCTTCAACCGAGGCAGGCGAAGCGATCTGAAGCAGCCAGTGCAAAAAACCAAACCCTTTTCAGAAAGAAAGATGGAACTTTCGGAAACCCTAGCCCTAATTTTGAGCGGGGAGAGAGAGAGAGAGAGAGAGAGAGAGAGAGAGAGAGAGAGAGAGAGGTGCTTGGGAAGACGCGTTTTTCTGCCTGCTGCTTTTTCTACTCCTTTTCCCTTCTTCTTCTCCTCTTTTCCCTTCTTCGTTTTTTTCGTTTTTTTTTTTTTTTTTGATTTTTTCGAGAAATGAGAAAACTACTCGCGGGAGTAGGATTGGAAGCAGACTCGCTGGCACGCGTGGCTGGATGGCACGAGGGAGAGATCCACGCCGTTAGTTGGGTGGATCTAGCTATATATTTGAAATCAGAATATGATAATAAAATTAATTGGGCATTCGTGTGAGATGCATCATCCATCGAGGCCCCCCGTAGCCACCAGGTATAGAACATATTGATACTCTGCGAGAGTGCGATGGATGATACGCTGGCTCTGAAATTTACTCATGAAATGTAAATTAAAATGAAGCATCAAGGGAACAGTTGCATTGATATGTTAAATTTCTGACTTGGGGGTCAATTTATGTGGACGGCAGAATAGCCAAGACCCAACATCCAAGTCAATTTATGTGGACGGCCGAATAGCCAAGACCCAACATTTAACATGGCGCAAACAGCGATAGTGAATTTTGGTGGACCACAGTCTAGCAACCAGTATAAGGTTTCCTCTTCACTCACTAGCAATCATCCTATGGATAAAATCAGCTACTTGAGTAATCACAACCAAACTAATGCCCATTTGGCAACCACCTTTTTATTGTCTTTTAACTATTTTAGTTGATATAACATTTATTTACTTGTAGTTACAAATTCTATTTTCATCATTATTTATATTTTTAATTATTAGGACATAGTTTTATTTAAATTTAAATTTTTATTATTTATTTTATTTTTAATTATTATCTTTTATTTATTTTTTAAGCTTTTAAATTGTTTTTTTTCTTTTGTTTTTCTTAAGATGGATTACTTTTACTCCATTGCTACATCCAGACTCAAAGGTAAAATCATCCTTCCAATTTTAGTTTAAAAAAATATTTACTTTATTTCTATCCCTCTTAAAACAAGATAAACCCTTTAGAGAGAATTTTTCATACTACATAGTACATTTTTCCTTCAATTAATTACGTTACTTTTGTATATGGTGCATTCAAAGAGAACCCAAATTTAATCTATCTAATTTTTCATGAAAAATTTATCATGGGATTTGAATTGCCAACGTCACTACGAATGACATTTCACATAATAAAATTCAGATTTACATGCCAAAATAAAAGAATTAAATAGTGCCATGCAAAATGCATTTTAGCGCTCACTCACTTTGCCTACATTTCTCGTGTCTCTCTGCATTGACAACTGTCAACCTACGCTGCCTTGCGATGAGTTAGTTAATCTGGACCGTCCATCAAACGAACCTGGCTTATCTCAAATTCCAGCCGTCAACGCCTTAAAAACATTCT
The DNA here is from genome assembly GCA_036873735.1 of Pouteria campechiana. NCBI lineage: Eukaryota > Viridiplantae > Streptophyta > Magnoliopsida > Ericales > Sapotaceae > Pouteria > Pouteria campechiana. Next base: position 24,464 of record JAYJMB010001612.1, read on the forward strand.
CAACCGTACATTGCCTAGGTGCCCCTCACTAACGTCCTTCGTGCTGCGTACGTGTGCTTGGGATTCGCACGTGCGCTGCTCTCGAGTAGGAAGCTGATCTGGTCGCGGAAGTGCAATTCTTCGCCTAGTGCTGGCTTTTCTCCAACGCTGTCTGCAGTGGGGCCCACAGCGGACGTGCTAAGCAGGGATGGGCCCACATCCTGTCAACGGTCGGAGCCGGCACTGATAACGAATGTATACGTGGCAACAAATGTCAGATCCACGTCGGCATAGCTATATTGCGCAGCGGTCAAAGCTAACGTGCACGGTGCAGCCTCCTTGAGCCACGAGCGGCGTACACCTGCGCTAATCAACACCATCCAATCATCATATCATTGTGTTCGGTAATTGTAATGTGCGAATTGTTTTTCTTAGTTAGTTTAGTGTTTGAAAGAAAACGAGTAAAATTAATTTTACATTTTTTTTGAAAATAGGAATTAATGAGAGTGCAACTTTGTTGAACCCTTAGATGTGATACATAAAGAAAAATAATTTTCTAATTATGTTACAATATGATTTTTTTTAAATGATCACTTGGGGTTTAAAATTTTGTTTAATTTAAATTCAATTTATTCATTATGTTTTGCACTACTTTTTATTAAGATTGAACGAATTATCTCAATTGGAGATTTAGATGATTTATTAAATTCATCTCGTTTGAGAGTAATCATGCAATTGCTAAAATTATTTCTCCTTTTTGTGCTCTACCTAAGCATGCATTTCAGATGATCTTTTGAATATATAAATATAAATAACTATTGCAGCAGCACTTAAAAGATAAATAAAGGATTATTAATAGGAAGCTATATATATCATGGTTTTTTTTTTCAATATAATTAGAGCAAAAGGAGTCGGCCAACTAAACATAACAATCTACTTTCTCAAATATCATTTATTACATGGTTAGAATATAATCATTAGCCTTTGGCAGACCTTTCCATCAGTCCTATTAGCAAGACTAAACCCCCAGCTAATTACCCCAGCATTCATAGAATAAGGTTTTTGGGGGTCAAGCTTTCTTGTTTTTTTATTAAAATCCACAACAATATT
>JAYJMB010001612.1:25652-60425 GCA_036873735.1 Pouteria campechiana
ATAAATACAAAACAGTTAAAACCCAATGCTCTAGTCAATAGAAATAGAAGACAATAAAGTTAGAAAATATAAAAAAATAAAATTGAAAATATAAAAAATTTAAAAATTATAGGATCATTTAAGATTTATTGTTTATTTATATAATATTATTGATATGCAATTTATATAAATTTAATTTTCTAATATCCTTTCAGTACAGATGTGCGGCCAAATTCCCTTCTAGAGAAAGGAGTTTCCACCAAAGGTGTGGAAACTATTGACTATTTACCATCAAGTGGACATGTTTTAAGCATTCAGCAAAATTAATTTGACTAAGGTGTAATTATTCTTTGTCGCCAATATTACAATACAGCAATTTTTTTTTAGTTTTGTGGAGTAAAATTCACGGATATATTTTCTAGAAGCTTCTACTTTTTGGGTTGGCTGCTGGGGAAATTTCCAAGGCAGGAATTCTATTGATTAGGTGGGTTTTTATTGTGGCATGTAGCCAGCCAGAAATGCCTATATTCAATGCACTAGGTGGCCCATCTTTTGAGTGGACCGCCTTTCCTTGTTCTTCCTTTTTTGACAGGCATGAATAGCATATAGACGAAAATATGGTTCTTGAGCTAGAGGGTCTAATAGGCGGGCCATGTTGTCGTGCGTCTCGTGATTTAGACCTTCCCTGTCTTCTTGTGCTTTTCTTACAAGGTGGCTTGCTTTTCAAAGTCAAGCAATTGGTTGTGGGGGCCGCGCGCGGGGGGGAATCAAACAACCAATAGGGTTGGATTTTCCAAGACAGCTCTTCCAATCAAGATATACTTGATTTTCTTGGCCATGGCCCCACTAGTAAATTAATGGTCCAAATTTCTTTTTACATGTGTTGCACATTAGAGAATGATTATAATAATCGGAGAATTTGGATTATTCACCAAGGGAAAGGTTGGCAATAAAAAGAAGTTTGCTTTTGTTAAAATATGTGATGGTGTATTAAAATTAAGTATCTTCCATTTATCCTTAATTAGAGCCTGCACTAAGTTATGGGTAGAAGGCATAAGAATAGCTCATATTTTAGGTTAATGGAGAGCATTAAAATATGGGCTGATCAGATAGTTGAGAGATTAAGAACTAATTATAATTTCTAAATAATTAATTAGACTTTCGAAACACTAATTTAAGACTTTTGAAAGCCGTGATATTTGAAAATATTATTGGGTTAGTTTTTTATACTTTTCAAAACCTTATCAAAATTTTCATGAAAAGTCTGTTGAATGGTAAACTCAAAAAGCTATTCGCCTTTCGTTTTGTGGGTCGCATGCTAAGCTTCTTTGATACTCTGGCAGGACAATTGTTTTTAGCATAGCCATAGAATTCCTCGCACAAAAATCTTTTGGGAGCCCAATCAAATGATCCAAGCCATCCATTAATTAGCTTACAAAAATCAAAAGGTTACATGATGGGGTCAGATGATAAATAATATTCCAAAGAATAGCTGGTTCATTGTATCATGTGATCTTGTCCGTGCATTTTAACATCCGTTGTTCACCATCAGATAGGTAAGAGAAGAAATCAACGGTCCAGATCGATTGGATGGATGTCCAGGATTTTCCTAATAAACTAAAGACTACACCATCTTGCATGCCGATGAATCACTGGATGGTTTCTTTTACTAAAAGATTTCAATGTCCAGCGCATTCTGATGATTAAATAAATGAAAATAATTCAATGCTGCCAGCCTGCCAGGCACCAAAATCTCAGTCCTACCCTTTTGTTTTGTACCTTATACAATTATTTAATTAAATCTAAACCACCCATCATATTTTTATTTACACCTGTAATTATCTACCGGAAAATCATTTTATTGGGAAACTTAAATTGGCCCCACAACAGAAACAATTAAAAACGCATATCAATCCATTAAAAGATTTCTAATCACTTTTGCAATTAATAAGAGAGTAGTTGAACATCTATTCCACACCACATTTTAACTCTTATATAGATGAGTGACTACACCAGAAATAATATTTTTTATTTAGATGTTAATATGGGCTTTTTTAATTGAAATGATTTTCTACTCTTAGCAGAACAAATGGTTTCAAATTTGAATGATGGCTTCGATTTAATCAGCCCATTACAGGTGACAATCACCCCATTACAGGAGACCCACTGATTGGTGTTGTCTAATCCCTTACACTATTATTATTATTATTATTTTCAAATTCTAACCATTGAAAATTTGTAATTTTAATTACATGGTTGAGATTTAGGGTTACCTAACTTGTGAGTACACAGTCAGGACCAGGTATCGCTTGGACTGTATTTAGCTTATTTATTTATTTTTCATAGCTGACTATCCCAGAATCATCAGTCAGTTTTTTTCCTTCTAATCAGGATTGAAAGCGAAATGGCATCTACAAGTCCACACACCATCTTGTTTAAAAATGCTACAGTCTACTGCCCTTTAATGTGGACCACATATGCACCAGTGTCAGGGTTTTAGTAATTGCTCCATAGTCTTTCAAGATTGGGAGAAAAATGTGACCAAAGAGACCTATTCATTGTCTGGTCTATTGGGTTTATTCATTTTGGGGGGATTTCTTTGCTAGTTTTGCAAAATCATCACACAATCTATGCTGGATTAAAAAAAAATTATGGAACACATCCTTACATTTGCTAGCAATTGTTTGTTGGATTGATGTGTATTCCTTCATTTTTGGAAACAATCACAGTCACAGATGCCATGATTGTTGGGTCATCATAAAGTGGAAACCCATCATTTGGTCAGGCAATTTGAAACATTTATATGTAGCAGATGAAACTGAGATAAGTTTTTCTCTTTGTTTATGCATGGGAAGTGCTCTTGTGCTCTCAAAGCAGCATGAAACCTTTGTTTCTCCTTCATGGCCCATATTGCAAGTACCATAAGAAATTGACAGTGGTAGCAGCTTAATCATTAATCTTTAGCTCTGTCAGTCCAGATCATTAATATTTAATACCCCAAAAAAATATAAAAACTGAAGTAATATTTTTTTAATCCAATGCATCTTGTTTCAAATTTTAATGTGCCATCCACGTTATTCGTGGCTGAAGAAGGAATTATATAAAATTAAGGGTGTATTTTAATAGTGGTAAAAGATAGAAAATATAAAAGAAAAATACTAAAAATGCCAGATAATATACATCAATGTCAGTGCTATAGTGAATAAAGATGTCAGTTCTACAGTGAATAAGGATAAAATAAATATATTATTTTAGATAAAAAATAAAAAGTGTTGATAAACAATATCGATGATAATAATAATAATAAATAAATAAATAATAAAATATTATTAGGCATAATTAAATGTTACATTTGGAGGAAGAAGGGAGGCTTTTACTTCTAGATGATATATCCAAACACATCCTAAATTCGTAAAAGGATTGGACGATCTAGTCAGCGTATGTTTTTGCACGCTCACAGTAAGAATTTTCTAGGAATAGGAGAGAAAACAGATTTGATTATTTTGGACAGCCAAGCATTCAGAAACAGACAGGTGTACCGTTACTTGTAAAACCGTGTCTGCACTGAAACATATCACATCATGCATTAGCTCCATCTAGAAACGATGACACGAGCTGACGATGCCTGAGTAAGTGGCTAAAGCATGGCCTTTAAAAAAAGAGAATTTACAGAGACGCAGACAGATTTTGTCAACTGTGGTCCCAGATTCAATACTCTGGCTGGATTTTAAAGGCCTCAAATCCTTTATTTTAGTAGTTTGCTTCCCTTTCTTCTTTCTTTTTGGGTTAGAATATTCAAACAAATATCCACTAATTGATCTTTCCTGGTTGGAAAAGCAAACGTTTACAAGGCACTTTTATGATGCCATGTGAAGCTTGTTCTAGAACTTGAAGCCCTAATAACCAAGTCCAGGGATCAGGTGGGCTTGGTATTTCATTAAGATGCCGTCTGTCTCTGTTCATTGCCCATCGTGTGACCTCACCTTAAATTTGTTGTGAGATGTTTATAAGGGGCCCATCTTGAATGTGCTCTTTGTATCTGAGGGCTCTATCTTCAAAACATCATGTTTCCCATGTGAGGCCAACCATTGGCATTTTTAACATTTGAAACTACCATTAGGGTCTGTTTGGGCAGATGGAAAAGAAGAAAAATTTTTACCGAGAAGAAATGATGGCAAGAGAAAAAAGGATGTCAACAAAGTAGTTGACAAAGCTAAAACAGATAAGATTTTTCTTGGAAAAGATAAGTTTTTGAGTAGTATTTACTTCATGATCCAGCTTAGAGGGCCATTGTTTAAATGGGAAGTGTATCTTCTAAGGCTGAGCATTGATGCCAATTAACTATGTGATGCTCACATTTGAAATGAATTATTCATCATATAGGTACTTGATAGATCCCTAAGGTATCATATAGTGAAAAATGAACTTAGTTGGTTCTAAACTATAGTGTGAAAATAAGCCGTCTAATGTGCTTTGGTATTTTGGACGAAATCGGCCATCATCACATGATATTAGAGCTAGCACTCATGTTTTACTAAGCTAGGCTGCTAACATCTTGCAAAATGGATGTCTTTATGGCCTTTTGATATGGACTAGGGGAGTTCCCTTCCAAATCTTAATGGTTAAAAGGACATCGATGTTGGAAACATTGTAATATATGGAGCCCTTTACTCTCCCATATTGGAAGGGGCGCTTAGTTGCTTATTATTGTGGGTATAGTCTCTCCAAAATTCCTTGGCATTTTGGTGTGAGACTAGCTTGCATCAAGCCTAGCTTCAATGTAGACCATCCATGGTATCGATCCCATCTTTGAGCCTTGGAAAGGTGCTTATCTTCAACACAGTTACCATGAACCATCGTAAATGTGGACTAAATGTGGACATTGGCATTGAATGCGCTGATAAGCATGTCTTATATAAGGGGGATCTGCCTTATGAGCTCTGCTTTGATTATAGGATAAACTTTCTTTTAGTTGTGTCCCTTCATTGTTGGAGCAAAGGGTTTCTTACTTTAGAATTAACTGTAAAGCAAGCTCCCTTCTTCCCACATAGCATTTATTATTATTATTTTTAATTGCATAGAAGCATAAATGCTGTTTCCAAATATCAGTTATTAATTTCACTTTCTGTAAGAGCGGAAAAGCACATTTTGTAAGCAATTTAAAACAGTAGAAAATTATCCACATTTCACCTTTGGAGTTTCCCTTTTACAACATTGACAACTGATCTAGTCTACCTTTCATCTGTTTATTGTTCTCTGATGAAAGGATACTTTTCACCCTCGAAACCACTGAGACAGAATTATGCTTTAGTTGCTTCTACATCGCTAACCCTCCTGCTACTATCTATTTAAAACCATTTTGAATATAGCACTTCCCTCTAGTATTGTGTAACACCCCTGACGTTAAAATAAGGTAATTGTGGAATAATTGTGGTGAAAGTTGGATATATATGTGAATGAGGTGATCAATATATGATTTGATCTAGTGATTGAGGGGTCTTATTGTGTATTTAAATGACATATTATGACAACCCAAATTTTTGGTAAGTATAATGTTTAATTATATTTAATTTTTTGGTAATTGGTAGTCCTAAATCATTAGAAATTTAATGTGATTTTTGGTAATTTTACCCTTCTAAAGCAGTTTTAGTATTTTGACCATAACTTTCTCGTATTAACTTAGAATTGAGTGATTCTTTTTCCATTGGTCATATAATTTCAAGGGATACAACTTGTATGTTGACTAATGTTTCTAATTCAGCTTCCATTTTAAGTTATGGAGCTTCAAAGTGAAACTTTTTGAATTGAAGACAATTGTAGTATTTTGGCTATAATTTTTTTATAGGAACTCAGAATTTAGTGATTTTGATTTATTGGAAAAATAAAAACAAAGGCTACAACTTTCGTGTTGACAAATTTTGATAAATTAGCCTAAATATGTGTTAGAAATTATTTCTAAGTTTATTGCAGTGCAAAAAGGGATAATTAATAATTTTTGTGACATGTATACCTAACGCCATAGGATGCTGGAATATCAAAAGTAAGAGCACTTAAAGTGCTCTGACATCTTTTAAAAACCCATTTTGTTGACCTTTCATGACTGCCAACCCACATTTTTATAAACCCACCTTACCTTCAATCTTGTGATTTCCATTCAAATTAATGGGGGAAATTGCATGTGTGGGTCATGCAATCACAACCCTCCATCCAAATCTTTAAAATGCACCCAAGTGGGACCTCCAAGAACATGACTAAGCTACTGCAGTTCATAGGATCATGGAGATCCAAGTTGGATTTGCAAATTCAAGAGGAAAATGTCCTTTAATCATGTTGGTAAGTGCAATTTTCCAAATGGGTTGTTAATTTTCATTTTCAAATAATTTTAAGGCAAAATACATGGACAAAAATTGAGAAAAAATGCTTAATTTTAATGCTAAGTTGATGGGAAAAATAAAGAATATAATTAATATAGTAATTTGAATTGATTTAAGAGGGTTAAATGCATGGTTAATGTTGTCCACAAAAGTGGATAGCCATATGGACGTTAAATTGTGATTAGGATATAGTGGACCACACTTGCAACAAAATTGGATGATTTAAGTATTTAATTATGATATTGTTATGTTGATTTAATTTTAAAATTGATGGGTTTATGGGTGTATATTATTGGAAATGTAAATTAAAATTAATGTATGCTAAATGTTTGATTAAATGCCTTAAGGATGTACCTATGCTGTCCATGTTTTCTACAGCAAATTGTTGCAACCTTGTGGGCTCAAATTCATGTGTCTAGGGCTATGAACGATGTGCATTATCTACGATTGATGATAATCTTGATTAAGAGAGTAATTAAACTATAATGCCCAACACCCTTACCCTAAATGTTTTGACCATCCATGTCAGGGCTGATGCAAGATGCTACCATTGCTCTATCATTTCCACATAATCTTCACTCCTAAGGTAAATATTTTGCCTAAAAATCTGACAGAGTTTGTCCTAAAATATAAGCATTTATACTTGATATACATGTATGAAATCAAATAAAATTTACATTTCCATAATCATAAGACAACATTTATATTTAAAATACTCATACCTATACTTATAGCTCCACCCAAGATCAGAACCGCATCATGATGGTAATGTATTTCTTTGGATTAATACAAATCCATTCACAATATCATACTTAGATGAATATGACATGCCCAATGCTTATCATTATACTACACATTATACTTCACATTAAAACTTCTAATGACAATCATGCAAACAGATTATAGGATTATAATTCCAATATATTATACCACAATAAAGTATCTTCTACTTCTGCTCTTCAATTTCAGCCAATAGTTAGAATTCTTTACTTGTCCTATCAGCTAAAAACATAGAATAAGAAGGTGTGAGTCTGAACAACTCAATAAATAGGCAGAAACAGAAAACAATAATAAACTATGATCATTTAGAATACATGTTTTAAATTAGAACATAAATTAAACATAACACTGAATAACTCATGAGGCTTCAATCCTTATTAATCCAGTAAATATCCTATGCTGTACAAATGTATAGCATCATAATCCTCACCTCATCTATTAGCCACTTTGGGCTCCTCATACCAAACTTGGTGCCATGCTAACACCACAAAACAAAGCTATGCCATATAGACATAACTTCATAATTGTGTCATTCAAGCACTACATACAATCTCTGTATATCTCATTATCATCACAGAATATTTTACATTTCATCAATATATACATTCACCAATATACAACAAAATAACTAATCATAGGATAATTCTTATACCCATAAATTATTAACCCATACATACAATGACGGAATATTTTTTATCCCTCATATTCAGACATCTATACACAAAAATAATAATCACTATAGATAAAACATGGGATACTTTCTATCCCTAATTTCCAAACGAATGTTTCATAAAAGGTATACCAATTGCATTAGGGAATACATTCTATCCCCTTCAATCCATGCATACTCAATATTCATGGGATAATTCATACCCCATAATGTCCACACCATTATATATTCTAATGATCATATAAAGATCCAATTAACACATAATTAAGGGATACTCTATATCCCTAACTTTCAAGTATTCACCACATATAATACACATCAACCTTTAGAAGATATGAGATATTCATAATCCCCAAACAAAACACACATGCTAGGAAACAAGTAGCAAGATATTCTATATCTCTATCTATGCATTCAACAGAGAAAGCTTACTTACCTCACTACAAAAGCATTTTTTTTGTTTTTTAACTCATCAAGCTCTATAGCTTCTCATATTACTCAATAGTCTTGTATATCTCATATCGATCATAATTCAATTCATGCATAAACACAATCACATCAGATTAATGACTTACACCTTTTAATTATATCTTACATATAATATAAATTATTTAAGTCACATACTTTCAAGGAATTAACTCCAAGAAATTTCATTTCCAATACACATATTCGCTATACCACATGATTAACATAAATTTAATCTCAAGAATAAGCTAATTAAACCTTTAATTCACCTAATCCATGACTCACATAACTCATACATAAAAATCTTTTTTCAACTCTAATTAGGTCGTAGCTTAAAACATGTTTTATATGTCCAAATCATCCCAAACAAACCCCAAAACCTTATAATCATTGCATTAAACATTTTTCCATGATAATTTCATATAATTTACAAAATTACCAAATTTCACTATTGCCAAAACCCTAGCTTAGGGCAAATCATCATGTCTAATGTTTAATTTAGTTCCAAAACATCATAAGAACATCCTAGACATGTAATTAATCTTTTTCCCCATGATTGTCCTAACAATCTCATCATTTACCCCCCAAATCCCACTATTTATGAAACTCTAGCCATGCATAAAACCCAAATTTAGTTGGAGAAATGATCTTACCATTGATCTCATGCGCAGCCACCCTCCCCAAACTAATGTCTAAGCTCCTAGCTTCATATAGCTCCTTGTATTTGGAGGAAATCAGATTTTTTTTCTATTTTTCAGAGTTCAAATAGATGGAAATTGAGTTTAAATGAAAGATTATGTGATTAGATAACTAAGCAAGATGATTTCCTAACTAAAATGATAAGAAATTGGGTGTAATGGGGCTAGGGTAAAAGGGAAAGAAAGAATGAAACAGACTAGAGGAAAAAGGGATGGAGAAATGACTAAAGAGTTGATTATCTAACTTATATCATCGACCCACACTACGATCAAATTCCATGCTATAACGTGGAAATTGCTAGATTTGGTCCTTGCCCCCATTTTGATCTGATGCCGTGGTACCGATTCCAAGGCCACAACGTTAATTCTTCTACCCCATTTTCCATTGATTTTTTTCATCATATATACATCCTTTTCTTTTTTTCATTCCTCATATTTTCTTTGGCTTTAATATTTCCACATTTTAATTGCATATCACATATAAAAATCATGCCTCAAGTAATTAGAAATCCACTTATATAACTATTCACATATACTTTAACTAATACAATTTATTGAACTCATAGAGAATACATATACATTTGACTCCTTTCATTACAAAATCATATTTCTCCACTTCAATACTTCCATTCATTGCTTATAAATAAGCAAAAAAAAATATATACCTCATTTTTAATGCCTCGGGTGTTACATAAACATAATTTGGGAGTAAAAAAATTAATTATATTGCTGTCCATAGGATAACAACATGTAGTGCATGGATGTGAACAATGTAGGTGGGGACTGTTTGGATGTGATAGCTCCTTAATGGACCTATCTAATTATTAATTAAATTCTTAACATGTTGCTTAATAAGTAAATGTGCATAGAAAACATCAGACAATGATTTAAATGATTGAAAATGAAGAATTGGAATGCATATAAACTGTTTGTGAGAATGCCACTAAAACATGTATGGGCAGCAACATGGGTGAATTTAGGGATGTACTTGATGCTTAATTAATGTAATTATAATGTTAATTATTAGGTTGGTAACATGTTATATGTAAATAAGAATGCATAAAAACTTCAAATACAAGTTAAAAGTGAGGATTTAATGAGGCTTGAGATGTGTTTGTCGAAATGCTTTAAAGAAAACCAAAGTAAAATTTAATGATCAGATTACAACCTCTTATTGGTCATTAGTTAAGCTTTAAAATGAAGTATAAGATGCATTGAAGGAAGGTATAATAAACGAAGGAAAATTTGGGCAGCTATATGTATGTGATTAAGTGCATCTCCCATTTAAATTTTGCATTGAAATTGTGCTACAAAATGGATAGCTTGTTGGGGGCAGATTTTTATATGTTTAAACATTGATTAATTAGCTTAAAGAATGCATGAGATGGGGTAGAAAAATAGATAGTTATATGCCTTTGAAGTTATAAAAAAATTAGATTGGATTTTTCTCGTTTGGTCATATATTTATCAAATTACGAAATGTGTTGTGCAAGTAGAACCTGTTGAGACTCACCTTGGGGAATTAATTGGTTGAGTTGAAGATTAAGAGATTGACTTTACATAGAGGTAAGTAGACTTTCTTTTTTGATTGATTATATTGTTTGAAGGGATAAATTTTTTCTTGTTGGTTATATCCGGGCATGTATGCAAGGATGAGGATTTAGATACCCCATGTTTTTTTTAATATTGATGTTTATTTGATTTTGTGAATACATGAGGTTAGAGATAATGAATATCCCTTTAATTGTAAGGGTTAGTATATCTTTTATGAATATATGATTGTTAGGGATAAAAGGTACCCCTTGTTTTAATAATACTTCTTCTTGTATATAGATGTCTGAATGAGAGGGATAAAAAATATCCTGTTATTTTATATGAATTGATACTAGATACAATATGTGAATGTTGGCTGGATGGGGATAGTAGATATTCCCTTGTGTTATGTTAATTGATGTTTATTTTATTTTAATAATTGAATAAATGTGTATATTGTGGTCTGTGGTTTGTATAGGATATAGTGATTTAATGTTGTGCCTGAATGACATAATTATAATTTGTGATGCCTGCATGACACATTTATGATATGAGATTTTGAAATGACTTAGATGTAATGTGAGGTGCCTAAATAACACGATTATGATTATGAACTTGTATTGGCATAATGAAAGCTTAGGTCTAATGGTATAATTGCATTATCATGTTTTATATTTTGTTTGATTATTTAATTATTATTTACTAACATGCCTACTTATTAAGTTCTCCCAAAACTCATGCCTTCTTATTTTAATTTTTAATTAATAGGGTCAGGTAAAGAATTACACATGTGGGTTGGAGTTGAGAGGTAGGATTTGAAGACTTTTCTTTGTGGTATAAGAATTTGTAATTGTAATTTCATAATATATTTGTATTTAAAAGATTCCAAAGTATGTATAATGTGGTGTATTGACATGTCATAGTCATAATTAGTTGTGATATAGTCTATCGATCTGTATGATCCCAGTGAGGTGAATTGCCATCATAATCGGTTCCAATCTTAGGCAAACAACTGTAGATCTAGGTGTGTGTTATTGTGTGTATCAAAAATTAGTAATTATTGAGATTTCATTATATATGATTAATGTATACTGGGTTTAGATTCTCATAATTTAGGGTAGATTCTATGGGATTTTTGGTAGAAATTTCCCTCAAAAATAAAAAAAATTGTATGGAAAATGTGAAACGCTAAGGCCCCTAGGCGGGGCATTACATATTGTTGGATTTGTTCCCACTTTGCTTGACACTTTTGAGTAGTCATAAGAGAATAAAACTCTCACAAGCATTATGCAATGATTCAATACATAGATCCAAAGGTTGCCATGAAAGACATCATATAATAGTCTATCACATTGTATGATTAAACTTAACAACTGAAAATATGAGAAACAAAACTACAACAGGTGCTATACAAGTCTAATAAATGGGTTGAATGAAGTCTATAAGTTTGGGTTTTCACACACTTCCACAGCCATTGCACAAACCATAACCCATAGCCTATTACATTAAAGAGGTTAATCTATAGTTGAATTGTTGAATTTGTGAGTGATAGCATTTTTTAAAAAGTGGAAAGAACAGAAAAATGATAGTATTCATGGATGAACCTTTCCCATGAGATTTAGAGAGAGAGTGAGAGAGAGAGAGAGAGAGTCCCCTGGTGGCATTCAAAATTTGATGATTCTATGGAAATCATACAACTTATTGCTCAAACCACCTTCATCTCACATTTGGCCGGCAAAGTTTCAAAGAGGAGAATAAGAAAGAAATATGTGCTTGGCTTGAAGAAGATCAATTCTTTCTTTCAGTTCAATAAATCAGAGGTGCAAACCTTGAAGTCTGAAGCATGTGTGGTATAACTCCAACCAGACTGCTCATGTCACCATGGCAACATGGACATGTATGAAAGCTTCAGCCCTCTCAAAGATTACTAGCTAAGAATCCTTCAAAGAAGAAAAATGGTAGATGTTTGTATTAAAGAGGACGACACATTGTTATACAAAAAAATTAAAATCAAGACGCACGCTCCACACCATACACATTAGAATCTTGTACATTGGATTGGGGCCCTTGATATGGAGGGCCACAAACCAGTCAGATTTTCAGACCACTGTTTGGTTAGTCTACAATGAGGCCAACTTGAAAATTCTGATATCCACATCTACTTGGGCACCACAGAACCAGAGGCGGCGTTGATGCCCTCAATCATCATATCAATTGCAAAGATGGATTGGGGCAAACTTCAATGAAACTCTCCATGAAGCATTCCTTGTATTCATACAAGCAGTGGAGAGGAGGCCAAGAGTCGATTGTTCGTCTATCAACAACAGAATGGGCAACAGGAGAAGCATGGGAACCACTTCGCTGGGGCTGGAGCTGCTTCTGCTGTCAATGGTTGAGCTTGCTGTTTCTGATCCGCCTGTTGCTCACCCTCCCCTTTTACAGAACCATTTTTCCCTTCTGTCAATCTGCAAACAATGGATCGATTGTTAGTTAGTTTGATTTCACAGCCCAAACTACAAAGCAATGGGTGTGGACTTCTGGTGTTCCTAACTTTAGCAAACCCAAATTGGTTTTTTGAATCCAAAAAACTAATCGTTTGGAAGCCATGAATTTGGAAGTTGGTTACCCATTAGGCCAATGGATTTTTAGGTGGTTCCATTTGGATTGTGATCACACAAACTCATAGCAAGCATTCAACAAGGCACCTAATACATGGATTCATATAGCATGAAATACAGGATGCATGTGATCGTAGAGGGAAGAAACGCACATTGGAAATGCGAATGAACGGATGCTTGTTGCGCTTCCATCTGATTGTCGAGACACAGAATGTGGGGTCACCCCAGCAGCAGGGGACCCTGCTTTACTGTGCTCATCTGCAGCTGCCTGCAGAACCTCCTTCATCGCCTCAGCATTTGCGGTGGTGCTGTTGTCCAAGTTCTCCTTGGCTTCTGACTTCCTTGCATTGGCATCAGGCATTGGAGGAATGGGCGGGAGCCCATCTAGTTCTCCTGAGCGACCCAAAAGGAACACATGGTCTCTTGAGAAGCTCGAATTGCCGACATGGATGCTGAACAAGGATTCATTCGAGGCCACACTCCACTCCATTGGTGTTGTCGACTTAGTCCTCTCAAATATGGAGGAAGGAATCCTATATGGGTCTGAAGGATCTGATTTGCCCATCACTTGGATTGGAGGGGATAGAGTAACACCACTAGGCAAGGATCCGAACATGTCCACCGTTGACAGCCTACCAGCTTGCGCAGAATCGGCATGGCTTGCACCAGCAAATTCAGCTGTCAAGTCGAGATCGGCTCTGGAAGCTAATTGAGCATTATTGTTGTCCGCCATTTGTTTACTAAGCTCGTTGGCATCGAGTTGGAAAAAATCTTCAGATGATGAAGAGGAAGAAGAGCTTTGTTTTTTGGCTACATGTTGGTTCTTGCTGCTTCCACTTCCCGTTGGAGGTTCCATGACTGGTCTTGTCTTTTCAGGACTTCTAAGAACTTCAAATCTTTCAATGTGGTCAAAGAACTTGTATGACAATCACCTGTAACAGGAAAAACCGAACAGACATTGCAATATGCCCCAGGAAAGGAGAAGAAATGCTGCAGAAAGAACATTATCATCATTAACAACAATGGGAAAAATAAAGAAAGGAAATTTATATGCTTAATTGTGTTTTTGTCAATGAGACATAAATTCCTGATAAATGAGAATTTTAGCGGTTGTTAGGTGGAAAAATAGCCACAAGCATAACATGACTTTAACTCCCCAGACCAAAAAAAAAAAAAGAAAAAAAAAAGAAAAAGAATAAATGTGGTAATGTAGATGGATGCTCAAATATAGATTAAGTTAAATTACACAAATGAAGATTACAAATTATTTTCCATTAAATGGTAAAAAAATCAATCTGCATGAGAGGCAATGTCTGCAGGCAGATGGATGGTGGTCATTATTCATTCATGTTGGATATTTTCTACTAATCATTTCTTTTTCTTGAGTATATAGTGGGAATATATAGAAGTTTTGGCCATGAAAACCAGACATGTTTATTGTTTTCACCAATTTTGAAACACATTGACAGCCTAATGTCAATATCTTTGTTATTATTTTCTTTCCAGAATACATTCAAGGAAGAAAAGAGGAGAGCTAGGCAAATTAGGCCTTATCACAACCAGCTGATAGGCTTAACACAATCACTTGTGATTTTAGCTAAAATCAACCTATTTTTATGACAGTGCTTATGGATTTGGGACATAAATCAAATGTTTTGCATTTATTGTGAATATTTAAATTCAGGGCAGCCAACCGATTAATTGATTTGTATCAATTGCAGATCAAAATCAATCGATGAATACACGTGGTGGGTTTAGTTGGCATATCAATCTATGAATACACATGGTGGGTTTAGTTGGCATGTCTAGTTTCTATCTGCATTATCAGCCAAGCAGAAGAAACAAAGCCGCAATAAAAGCGAAAGAAAAGGATTAAAACATAAAGAGAACTTACCAAAATCTTCGAGTGCCTCCAAATCATCTTGATAGCCTTGAGGATACCAGTCTACAAGGGAGAGAGGAAAATTAATAATTCATAGATTAGCAGAAAATCCAAAGAAAACTGCAAAAACAAAAGAAAAAGGAATATAAGAAAAATAAAGATGATGGTATTGTATAATACATGTGAATCTGGCAAGATGTGAGCGTCTAGCAAGGATTGAATTATGCGATTTGTTGGATTTGAGTTGATCGGCTTCTTCAAGGAAGAGATGGAAGTGAGTTTTCTGTCTTTCTCCAAAGTTTTTTTTCCCAAGGGAGATGGGAATGGGAAGAAAGGGGAAATGGGTACCCGTGGTTAGGACAGTAGCAAAGGATGGAAGATACAGCGATGATTTGGGTGTTTTCAATGGTGGGGAATCGGAGAGTAACTAACTTCTGTTGGCTTCCCGCGTTTCCACAACCAACCAGATAAATTGTGTATTTATGTGTATAGTGTATTTGTGTGGCCTGCGACATACATTTCAATGGCAATCAAATAAATCCATGCTATAAGATGTTTCATTAGAGCTTCTCCAAGATCAGGGGGAAATCGTATTTTCGATGCTTGATACTTTCTTGATGCTGCCCTTTTAAGTTTTAGGCCAATGAAGATCTCGTGATTAGATTTAAGCTATCATTTATGTTTGGCACAATCTATTTGCTTAAGATATGAAAAATTATTTTAATTGAAAAACTCTGGGGAAGATAACTTTTTAAAATAACATTATAACATGTAAAAAAAATGAAAACTCGTTTAAAATTATAATTATAAATATCTCAATCATTTAAAATTTAGTATACCAACTCATCTATAAAAGACTTAACAATTTAGATGGAATAAATATGTCTATTTTCTCATAAATCGCTAAATTATTTAGAAATGTTTTAACGGGTTCATATATGCTCTTAAGAGTTTCTATGGTTGTGGCCCGTTTAAGTTTTTAATCATGATACTTTACAGCGCTATATCTAAATAAATAAATATGATGAATAATTTAGATTTATCCAAACCTAAATTAGAAGGGTAGCATATGAATTCGGATACTGTTTGTAGTGTTGGATTGTTACTGTATAAAAATTATGGGGATCCATAGACTTCTGCTTGTGCATTTGAAAAATGTAAACCATTGAAATTGAAGGCCGTCTTTTGGTGGTAAAGAAAAAAAAATCATAGAGATCTGATGTTCTTGGCAACTGATCTTATTGATGATTTTCAACATCAATTTCCAAACATCGAATTAATCAAAATAAACTAAAATGTCAAGATTCTTTGATGAGAGGAGTATTGCAATAACTATCCATTGGAATGGGCCTGCAATTTTACAGTATACATTGAGGTAAACATTATAACAAAGATTGGGGTAAATATCAAATGCTATCTACGAAAGGCCACTAAAAGTTGACTAAAAGAAAACAAGACTTACCATTCTTAGATATCATTTCATTTAGAGAATGCTTATGAATCCATAATTGCTCTAATGAGATTATCCTGGCCATCAAACCAGGGCCTAGAAAATGGTGTTGGAGTTAAAGGAGAATAATATATCTATTGCAGCGAAAGCTATTTAAAGGAATAAAGAGTAAATTTCCTTCAACCAAGAGCACCTGTTAATAAGAGATTTCGTTAGGGAGTTTTCACAACGGATAGCTCTGTTGAAATGATCTGAAATCCTTTTATATATGATGCGTAACGTAGTTTCGCACTTATCATAGGAAGCTATGTACAGAATACGCAATATAAAGTGGACTAGAAGTGAGAAATGCTACACAATAAGAATACGCATATGCATATTCCAACAAATGGTTATTTGCATTTCAATTTAATTATTATAGAAGAATGCAGGCTAACTGAATTTGACCATTTGCCTATTGATGTTATTTGATTTTGTTTTTAATGTATTTTATTCGTTCAATATATATAGGAACACTCCAAATAAAAAATTTATACCCGAATCTGAAGGTGGAAAGCTAGAAACAATCCAAATGACTAAAACTCTATGTGAAGTTTATTGGGAATTTGAAGAAAGCCATTGCAATCGAAATGATAGAAATATGGCATCCACTGGCATAATCTAAGGGTTCCAATTTTAGGACGATGTTAGTCGAACAAAAGCATAGGCAATGATGACATTTCCAAGCTGAAAATATACACACAACAACGTGCACACTACCTTATACAGACTAACAGGAAGATAATTTGAAAGTGTTTGTCATTTGCATAGAAGACATGATAGTTGAAACATGGAAGATAGAGAAAAATGATCACCTACAAATGGCTGTGAGGCATGACCCAAATTTGAGATCTTTGAAATTTGGTTTGTGAGTGATCTGTTCCTCTAAGGAGTGGCCTCTTCCGTATCAATCAGTTGGGTAAGAGGCCATCATAGCAATGCCACACAAACCTTCCTTAGCTTCCACCTCCCTTTGCATCCTTACGTATCCCTCTTCCCCCCACGTGGTTCCCCATGAGTTCTTCACCAACCAGTACATATTCTCTTCTTCATCACTTCCATAACCAATAGCTGCAACGCCGTGGTCTAGCTCCGTTCCACATGGGCCAGAAAAGATGCCACTCTTGTAGAATTGGAAGTCATAGCCACTAGCATCAATGGCAACTGAAACTGGTTGGTTGGCCACTGCCTTCAGTAGTGCCTTATCACTGTTGGCTGGGACATCTTCATGACCCTTAATGCTTGCTGCGCATTCTGCTTGTTTCTTTTTGTTGCAAGTGCCATCTGATGCTTCATATGGATAATTTGCTTCAGTCGTAAGGCCATGGTGCTGAATAAATTCGAAGGCATTGTTCATGTAACCACCAGGGCACCCATGATTATCTTGGGTGTCGCAGTCCACCAGCTCCTGTTCAGACAGAGAAATCAACTTACCTGTACTGATTTTTGTAATTCCTTCTGTAGCTGCAACTGCTGAATATGCCCAGCAAGATCCTATTTGGACAAGCAGCAAACTAGTTAGGAAGCTCTTCATACTGGAATAATCACTTTTTATGCATGTGTTATTTGAGCAAAACATCCAAACAATACAACTAGCATCCCTGTCATGAATGTCATAAAAGCTAAAATTCATGAATGAATCTTACTGCACAGATTTCTTATCTAATTTGTGGAATAGCCTCTTCTTTTTTTGTTATCCACTTGTTATATGTATCATACATCATGCATATGTGACAAATGGAGGGAGTGAGGATTTTCGCTTACCACATTGTTTTTGGTCCTTGATGGTTGTAACAGCACCCCTCTTTCTCCAGTCCATGGTGGCTGGCACAGCAGTAACATTCTCATATCTGAAAGGAGTCGCCAACCTCGTGGGAGATGGCCTAAATCCATTGTGGGTTGCCACAAACTCTTCATTTGTTAGATCAGCAAACCCATTGATGCCTAGCTTGTATGATTTCCCACCAGCATTGTTGCAAGCTTCCATCCGTTCGACGTTGTCCTTGAATATCTTGAAGCGCTGCTCCTTCTCTGCTGCATCCTTGTAGACACGCCCATATTGTATCATCCATGATTCATGCCTCTCAGACATAGACGGCATCCCTAGAAGGTTTCTGGCTGTGCCTTGATTAACCCATGATACCAAAACGAAGAGAGTTACAAGCAAATAATGGGAGGTTGAGGCCATGGATTAAGCAAGGCTAAGGTATTGGTCTAATTTTGTGACTATGGAAATGGTTGGCACACACTCCTTTTTCCCGACTCCAATTTATCGGCAATTGAATGAAAGAGACTAAAACATAATGGCTTACTATCCGTGCCGGGGCAGTTTTGTTGATTGCATTGAGAATGTGAAAAGCATTAATACCCAAGGAATTCTAAAGTAGATGCCTACCCAGTGCTATAGGATAAGTTAAAACACTGGCCCTTAGAACAAAATATCATCCTTCAATTACAAAACTCATCTTTTGGAGGGCCTAAGCTTTGATGGGTCATAAGCAAAAGAAGCTTCTGATTGTAACTTTTCCCTTTGCTCAGATGATTTTCTTTGAATGGTCTGATCAACCAAAGATGGAAAAATTTCACTCTGAGTTTCATTTGGAGCATCAGAGATGCAGCTTTGACGCAATTGAAAAGAACAAATACTAAGAACTGATGAGTCCTGCTGCAATTAAGCATATTGTATTCTAGCAAAGTTCTTAATTTCCTCATTTCTTCAACGTCACGTTGCTGTTAGACATAAATTTATTCTTTTAAGAACAAGGAATAGAAAACATCCATAGCATTCCCAAATTCGTGTTTGCAGCGGTGGAACCATTTTTCAGCCAGCGTTGTTGGGACATGAAAGCTGTTCATACAGAATATGAGTCGAACTGGTTCGACTGGTCAGTTCAACCTGTTAGTTAACCCGTGGACTACTTTTTATTTTTATTTTTTAGCCTTGACTATAGTTTGAAAATTTAATTCACCAACTTCAGAATTGATATTATTTATAATTTATCAATAGTGTTAGAAGTACTAATCAGTAATATTAGAGATATTATCATTTTTATTGTAAAATTCCACCTTAAGCCCATTTTGATAATTTCTTCTCTTATTTTTTCTCAAATAACTATAATAGCCTTGTTAAACCTACTAAGCTAGCTAACTACAGTGATCTATCATATCCTATAAAATCTTGTGAATGTCTATTGACGTTTATTAATGTGCATTAATGTTAGATAAGGTGTATTAATACTAGTAAAATAGTGTTTGTGTCTTCTTATCCATGGTAAATGTAAATTATATTATTTTTAAAATGAAATTAACAAGATAGAAGAGTACTTCCTTTAAAATTTATTAAAAACTTGAAATAATAATATTATTTAAAAACTAAGCTTGCTACAATTTAGCCAATTGCAAAGATTTATTAGTTCTTATAAAATTTTATGAAAGTCTATTAAGGTTCATTAAAGTCCATTAATATTCATTAAGCTATATTATTATCCATTGTAGTGGAGAAATGTCAACTTATTTGCACAACAATAAAGAACGAATTCTTTCAAATGGTTTTTATTACTATGAAATAGGTGTTCGACCAAAAAAGTCATCCAAATATGTGTATAAATGATTATAAAATTATCAAAACTATGTTAAATAAGAGTCCAATAAAATAGAAAACATTAAAAGCTGTTAATTCTTGTTAAGGGTTATATAAGATCATTAAGGCCTATTAAAGTTAGTTTAGGCCCATTTATAAAAAAGAAATGCTTAAAATGATATTCGTTGAAACTTATTAAAATAATTATAAAAGATATCTTTTAGTAAATATGAAACTATTTAACAATTCTTTAAAGGATATTAATAATGTAAAGTGATAAAAATTAAATAAATAATTATCAATACATATATTTATCTAGTTATTTATTTCTATTTCAATAAAGATATACGACTTATGATTTCTGTACATTTTCACTAACATTACACATTATATTTTGATCTATTATATGGATGGATTTGATTTTTGAATTAGGCTCACTAATTGTGAAATCAAATTAGGCTCACTAATTTTGAAATCAAGTAATATAGCAAACGTACTCACAATGTTCTCAATTTCTACTTTCACTGTAAAATACCAATAACAAGCTTGGTTGTATATTTTTCCGGCAACAACATGATGTAGTGGATCGCCTCCCGTCTCCCTCGGTAAGCCCTGTCTTCGGGGTTCTGGGTTTCTTTCAGTTCTTGCATTTCATATTTTGGAAGATGCTGGTTTTCTGTCTTGCTACCTTTGGAGAGTGACTGATATAAATTCCAAGCAGTTTTTGATCAGTCGAGTGAGGAAATAGGCATCTGGATTAGTTATAAGCATTGTTAGCTTCAGGGGATAGGGCATTTATTCCCATTTGCTAATGGATTCAGCTTAAATTTAATTTCCATATGCAAATTAGTGGGAAGAATGGGTGTATTCACATGAAAATTGATTGGATTCTTTTCATCTCTTCAATGGAGTAGGCTTTTAAGCCGAACCACATCCAACAAGGGAACTACATGTATAGCAACTCAAAACATTTTCCATCTACGAGGGTAATAGTAACATGCACACCCGCATGCTTGAAATTTCTTAAATGTAAAAATAACTTGCATATGGCAAGGAATGAGAAACAGAGGATGCATACATATGACATTGGAGAAATGATGATCTAAAACCAGTTGTTGGATACAATCCTACTTGTGGACGATCATCCATCAAGCAGTTGGGTCAGAGGCCATCATGGCAATGCCACACAAGCCCCCATCAAAACCCACATGCCTCTTCATCCTTATGTATCCTTCCTCCCCCCAGTCAGTACCCCATGAGTTCTTCACCAGCCAGTACTTAGTCCCATCATCGGTGGTATCGTAACCAACGGCTGCAACGCCATGGTCAAGGAATGTGAAACACAGACCAGAGAAGACCCCGCTGCTGTAGAACTGGAAAAAGAATTCACCATCATCTATGGCGACTGACACAGGATGGTTGGCCACTGCCTTGAGGAGTGCCTTCTCATTTTTGGGCACATCTTCGTGGCCCTCGATTGTAGCTGCGTGATTGGATTCTTTGTTGGAGTTGCCCTTTGGTGCATTTGTAGGGATAATTGGCTTCTGTGGTGAGATCATGGTTGTTTTGAATGAATTGGAAGGCATCGTCCATGTGACCTCCTGCGTAACCTTGATCCCTGGTGTCACGATCCACCAGCTCTTGTTCAGACAGAGATATCAGAGTGCCTGTGCTGAGCTTTGTAAATCCTTCTATGACTGCTATTGCTGAGAATGCCCAACAAGATCCTATCTTGATCACACCCAAAGGTTAGCAATGAGAACATTAGAGAATTGATCATTTTCTGCTAATGTGTCACATGCAAATGGTTTTTCAGTTCAGCACAACCATTTTATAAGATCTTCGTGGGCTCAACATATGGTATGGAATGTGGGTTTTGCTATCTAATATGAGAAAAAAATATAAGAATTTGATCTAACATATTTCTCAAGTCCTGTTTGTTTGTTTGTTTTTAATATTAGTCAGAGTCTAATAAAGGCTACTTAAGAGAATAATCTGTCAAAACAAAAAAGAAGGAAAAAGAAACTAGGTGATGACTACTGAGAGTAGAATGTCAACCATTTAGCTCGAAAAGGGTTACTTGCAATCAGAGCAAAATCTACCTAAAGTGAAAATCAATGAAAAATGATTATCTACTATCAAAGTGAAGGCTACTTAAAATGAGAGCTATTAAGGATGTCATTGAAGAAAGCATAGTAGGATATTAAGCTCGGTCTAATTTTTGGTATGGGATGTGTTGAATTACTCTAGCATCTGACAAAATATGAGATTGGGTCTATAGCATGTTGGACAAGGTTGGAGTCTTTTGAAATACTGATGAAAGCCTTAACGATGTCCTTCAGTTATGCATCAAAAGGCTCGGGTCCAAAATTTAGAAATTGAATGGTTGATGTGGCTTACGACATTGTCCTTGGTTTTTGATGGGTGTAACTGCACCTTTCTTTCTCCAGTCTATGCTCGCTGGCACTGCTGTAACATTCTCATACCTGAAAGGCGTTGCCACCTCCGTTGGAGATGGCCTAAATCCGTTGTGGAATGCCACAAACTCTTCGTTTGTTAGATCAGCAAATCCATTGATGCCTAGCTTGTATGATTTCCCACCAGCATTATTGAAAGCTTCAATTCGTTCGACATTGTCATTGAATATCTTGAAACGTAGCTCCTTCTCTGCTACATCCATGTAGACACGCCCGTATTGTAGCATCCATTTCTCATACGTCTCCAACATGGATGGCGTCTGTTGGAGGCTTTGTGGCATGCCTTGAATGATACATGATCCCAAAATGAAGAAACCCACCAAGAAACATTGGTAGCTTGAAACCATTGTATAACTTAAAACCTGCACCTTCCTACAATGATGGAATTGAGGAAATGGTTGCACCTCTTTCCCTCGTCTCTTCAATATATAGACATTGCATGGCAGAGACTGAGAGTGATTTAATTTGCAATGCTGTGCCGGTGCAAACTGTACTGATATGATCTGAAAATGTGACATGTTTTAAAATACTAGGATTATCATATATTGCTAGAGGAAAATTTGGAACACTGGCCTAGAATAAATAAAATTGTCTTTCGTCTTTCATCTACCTGAACTGTTTATATAATAGGCCTAAGCTTAAGTTGGCAATGGCCAGAAGAAACTTTATATTGCAGTGTATCACCCCTTGGATTATCAAGTTCTTTCCTTTGGATACGAGCATTGAAATACTTTGGTCTTCTAGGTTGTTTTGGTGCCCTATCTCAGTGTTTTAACAAGCCAAGGTAAAGAGCTCTTGGGTGCCCTGTTGCAATATGTTCCGGTGTTTCTTGGCAATGCTTTTAAAATTATTTCCTCGTTTCATGGTCGCTACGATGATCTACAATCATTATATTACAATTCTAAAAGGAATCTATCTTGAAAAGGAAAGCATGGGTATCATTCTCAAGGTTGCCTTTCTAGTGTGCAACGATGTTGCTAGGAGTTTGAGTTGTGACCAATTTGCTCTACTTGTAACCATGGATGAAGATCCCAAAAGACAGAGAAAATGTCAGAAAACACCAAGTGGTCTCAACATGAACACACAGATGCTCAAGTTAGTAAAAGACATTAGTAGGGGCATAGATAACAAAAAGAGCTTATGATTGAAGAGTGTTCATACTTGGTCTTTTATAGCTTGAACTTGGGTTGATGCATAGGAAATATAGTGTACGCTGGGATAGTCATAATTAGATAAAACTCCTGTTTAGAAATTTTTTTTTGATGAAAATACATGCCCTAGTTCTCTTAGGAGTCTCTCTTGGAACACCCTCGGTTGCAAGTGTTGGCATGTAGAATTGTGGCATGCAAAGTCCTGATGTAAATAGGTTTTCTATTGGGGACAGAATCTAACATGGCTAATTTGCTAGCTGTTTGTGCTTATCTCTTGTTATGGTCCTCTAACATTAGAATTTTGGACAAAATATAAGGACTCTACATGTTTCTTAAGGCTTGGTTAATTTTGAAATATTGATCAAACTCTTAACTTTTAGCATTAGTGTAGGCTCTAAACCCCAATTTCAAATTCTGCAAAAGACTAATTAAGAAAGAGCTACTTAGGGTTTGTTTGGCCTGACGGTATTTATTAAGCATGTTTAATAAAAAGAAAAAAGCTTCGAATTAGAGCTTCCATGTAAACATAAAAACTAGCTTTTATGGTTCCAAAAAGCACTGTGAATTCGGCCAAACACTTGGGGAAATGCACTTTCAGCGCTCGTGGAACACAGCTCGTCAAACACAGGGCCAAACAGGCCCTTAGAACACAGTATAAGCCATCTTGAGAGGGCCACCTAAAATATTTGACCTTGTATGTTTCTTAAAACCTAAGTCTGTTAGCATACTGATCAGAACCTTAACATATGTATTATTTATTTATTAACATTATTGATAACTTGATCTGCTACAAATTGCTGACCTGCTTGACTGGTGACACACAGGTAGGTAGATTTTTGAAAAGCGTGATGAACTCAGCATCAAAATTCAGTTCAGGATGACCAAATGTTCTAGACCTTTAGGATATTCTAGTCCAGAAACGTTTTGGGAATTGGTTATCAATCTTATTGTGGTTTCCAATTAAAAAATTGTAGCTCAAATGTAGAGTTGTGAGCAAGTTTCGACCCTTGGGTAAATTCATTAGTAGTCCTTCCACTCACTACTCCTCCGCAGACTACAAAAATGTCTGGGTACTGATCACACTACACCCAGCAGGTAAGTCTCCCCTGTGACTGCTCCGCATAGCTTCAACCATCCTAACCGTCCCCAAAATGGCCAAGAGGAAGATAGTGGAAGGTTCAAATAAAATGCAGACAATCAGTCATGTTTGCAACCTTAGACTACCAATCCCTTCCTCCCCCAGTGAAAGGGCTTGATCCATGACCAGTGATGCAGCTAATGCTTAGGACTGCCAAATGGTACTTGATAGATCACATAGGCACTTGTTCGGGCATTAGGAAAATGCACTATAAAGCAAACAAAATGTAAAATATGAAAAAGTGGAGAAAAGAACAATACTATAATGATAAGATAAGGGTAACTATTGAAAATAAAATGAATAAAGATAAAATTAGACAAACATTTTTAAACAAAAACATAGAGGCAATGGTTACAAAAAAGTACAGTTGCTGAAATGAGTTGGGATGAATAAATGTTGTATTAATTACAAGAAGATGGAAAAAGGATGGCTAATGTGAAGAATTTACGCTAGATTCTGAAAAAGCATACCTATTCTATCATACCACCCTCTTACACATTAGTCTCGACTACCTCATATAATCATCATTTCACCCCTATACAGATAATGAGTTAACAACTATGCCCTGAAAATTGCACAAAGTCCAATAACTAAATAATCCCAATAGAATACAATATGCAGCCAACCCCAATAGCCATCAATTTTTCTATCTCGTGGCAATGTGACTACAAAAACAATGTAAGATGGACAGCTTGGCATAGACCCATTTTGGCTTTACAAGTTAGTAATCTAGCTGCTATATATATATATATATAATCATGGTAGGAATCACAGCAGTGGCAAGCAGATTGATAATTCTAACATCTTAATGGGACATGGAAAGGTCGTAGACAACATATAAACATCTTGGTGCCCCTTGGTTAAGTCATATGGTTGTCTCCATTACCTCGTATATTTCAGAATATATTTTTGAATCGGTCTCATGTTCAGGTCTTCATTTCAAGCATTAGCAAGATAACTAAAGCACATGAATGGAATATGAGACTCGTGTGGTAAAGGAATTTGAAACTGCTGCTACAGAGCAGATTGAAAGCTTCTACTATGTTTGTGACTGACTCGTTGGCATTGAAATGAGTAGAGTTGATAAGTTCACTCAAATATTTGTCAGTATGACAAGTAAGAATTGGATTAGTTATAAACAAGCAGAAAATTATTTGGCAAAGTGACTAAGTGTCATGGGTACGAACTCTTTATAATTTGAACTACAAGACTGACCTAAGGTTTCATAACCTTTGCAGTTATTCCAGCACGCTAAGTTTACCAAGAGTGCACAAATTGAAAAGAAATAACGTAAAAGAACTACGAAGAATTATAAGAACTAAAATTTCCAACCTTTCACTAAACGACTTGCCTCAATTAGAAAAAACATTTATCCACACTTCACCACAGCACAATCTCTATCCTTTAGATGCCCTTACAAGTGAAGTGCATGGGGTATAAATACATGTACAAAGGCTATATGATAAAGACATGTGTCCCGCCACACGTCCCTTCTTTCCTTAAGCCACATGCCCTAAACTCTTTAGTTATAGGACCTGTCTCAAGACTAGGTCCTAGGTACCATGTGTCCAACCACCTTCCCATACAAAGGGCTAGTAGTTCACATCACCATAACTTAGTTTACAAAGGACTTAGTTTAAAGCTAGCCTATATGTACACCACACGAGCTCTTAGTAAGCTCCTCATCATCGCACGAGCCGTCCGCATGGAAATGAACTAGTACATTGTACTCTCACTCCAATGCTATGATCCCTTGATTCACATTAAGCATCAACGATGCATTTTGCATCCATGATCCTGCCTTGAAATCATCTTACAATCTGCAAAGGAACCGTCTAGCATGCCTTGATGCTATAATCGTCACTCGCTTTATGCAAGTGATCATATCGCCCATCCGCCAAGCAATCTGCAATGCGGGGTGTTACACTAAGTCAGCTAAATTGCCAATTTGACTCAAATGAAGCTTTCCAATCCTGGAATTAAAAGTAGACCAAATAAAATTCATTTGGATGGATTTGGATTGTGGTAGATGATATGTGAATAACCTCAGAAATTACTTAGAATACACACTAGACATACAAGCAATTCAGGTTTAGAGGGCTACAAGCATAGCCTCTTAAAACACTTACATGATTGAAATGTGTACAGGGTATGATAGGAACATGCAGACCTGCATGTTCTTGTACATGGTAACTTAAGTGGGACCTGGACGGAAATATAAAAGACATAGGATATGTATCATGGAAGTTGAGAAGCGATCACCTACAAACCACTTGTAGGATGCAACCCAACTTCATGTTGTTGCCCATCAAGCAGTTGGGTAAGAGGCCATCGTTGCAATGCCGCACAAGCCACCCTTAGCTTTCACATCCTTCTGCATCCTTATGTATCCTTCTTCACCCCAGGAAGTGCCCCATGAGTTCTTCACCAGCCAGTACTTGCTCCCATCTTCAGCTGTCCCATACCCAATAGCTGCAACACCATGGTCTATCTCTGTTCCACATGGGCCCTTAAACACACCACTCTTGTAGAATTGGAAATCAAAGCCGCCCGCATCAATGCCAACTGCAACTGGTTGGTTTGCCACTGCCTTCTGTAGTGCATTTTCATTGTTGACTGGCACATCTTCATGGCCATGAATGCTAGCCGCATGATTCGCTTCTTTCTTTGTGTTACAAGTGCCATCTGCTGCAGTGTATGGATAGTTGGCTTCCGTAGTGATGCCATGGTTGTGTTGAATGAATAGAAAGGCGTCATCCATGTAGCCACCATTACATCCTTCATCCTTCCCTTTGGTGTCACAGTCCACTAGCTCTTGTTCAGATAGAGAAATCAACTTACCTTTGCCAAGCTTTGTAATTCCTTCTGTAGCTGCTATTGCTGAGAATGCCCAACAAGAACCTATATATAACTATTCAAAAGGTTAGAAAGCAGTACATTTGAGAGCTGATCATTCTCTTCTAATGTGTTAATTGTGAGGAACATCCAAGCCACAAAAGCAGCATCTTATCATGACCGTCATTGGACAAAAAACTCAGGCTCTTCCACTTGCTGAGTAACACAAATGGTAAGTCCATTTTTATGTGTGTACCGTAGTAAAATGTCTCACAAATTTGACACATTGATTTTCTAAAAAACCTGCTCTTTTTACCATCCTTACCACATTGGCCTTGGTCTTTGATGGCTGTAACTGCACCCTTCTTTCTCCAGTCCATGCTGGCTGGCACTGCAGTAACATTCTCATACCTGAAAGGTGTCGCCACCCTCTTTGTAGATGGCCTTAATCCATTGCGGGATGCCACAAACTCCTCGTTTGTTAGATCGGCAAATGCATTGATGCCTAGTTTGTACGATTTTCCACCAGCGTTGTTAAAGGCTTCTATCTGTTCGACATTGTCCTTGAATATCTTGAAACGCAGCTCTTTCTCCGCTGCATCCTTGTAGTTGCGCCCATATTGGGCCATCCAATTTTCATGCCTCTCAAACATTGATGGTGTTTCTTGAAGCGTTCGGGACATGCCTTGGGTTGCCCATGATCCCAAAACGCAGAGAATTACCAAGAAGCTTGGGTAGGCTGAAGCCATTGTGTAGTTAGGACTTGGAGGCTTATCCTAATGCTGTGCTTATGAAAATGTACTCACATAATCCATCATTTATAGGAAAAATTTTTAGATATTTTTATTAAATAGTAGCATAGGGGCTAATTTACAACGCGTGCCGGGGCAACAATGATGATTTGCAATGAGAATATGACAGGTTTGAATGCTACAGCTTTGTTTTCTCCATCTTCCTTTCCCAACATATTCCTGATTTGGATATTGAATTGATTCTGCTTGCCCATCTTCAATTCAAATGGCACATTTCTGACTATCCAATCAATGAACAAGCAAATGGAATGTTCCTATTAATCAAAGTATCGCACCGTACCCTTCTCTTCACATCCAAGCCGAAGGATTTTGATCAATATGCAGTCAGTGGTTTTCAATGTGCAAAGTTCCATAATACTAGCACAACAATCTGCCATTGAAAGGCAACTATTTACCCTTTTACTAGGAATTTCAATGCATTGGTGTCTTGTAATCTAAAGCTTAGTGGAATGGTCTTAGTCAATGGATTCAGGATTCAAGTTTGGTGGAAATCCATCACAGAATGCAAGAAAGCAAATCTTTATGGGTGTACTGTGATGTCCATGTGCCAGTCATTCATTGGTCAATTTCTTGGGGGATCACGTCAAAGTCAAATCACAGAAATGAACCATTTACAAAAGTGAGACTGCCTAAAACCACATAAGACGAGTAATAAAGCATTTTTACAGAATCACAATGTGTCCATGCTTGTATTTTTCCTTCAACCAAGCAAGAGTTCATTGGTTGGCATGCCCTGTGGATGGGCCCAATATAGAAAAAGGGAAATTTTTAATAGACCTTTTGAGAATAAGAAAAAGATGCAGGAAAAAAAAATAAGAACATAGAAAAGTGAGAAAAAATGTGATATGATAGAGAAAAATAATTAAAAATAAAGTGAATAAAAATAAAATAAATAAGCTTTTTATATAAATATGAACAATATTGATTAAAAATATAAGAAATAATGAATAAAAGCATAGTTATTAGATAATTAAATATCAAATCATATTAAATGATATTAAAAAAATGAACAGAAAAGAATGAAAACTTTTTCACCATCTTTTCCTCATTATCAACAAGAGAATTTTCATTATTCTCCCAAGGAAATTTCCATTCACACACTTTCTATATAAATGTAGAATGTAATTAAGAAAAGATATGCAATGCTTCCTATCATACTATGTAGAATGCAAACCACCCTAAAATATAAAAACTTCTCTGCTATGTAGAAGATTCCTGACATAACTTACAATCCTACAGTTGTAGGTGTTCACATACAAGACATCCACTTTTTCACGTTGTTGGCCAACTGAATTTTGAATAGGTTTTATTTTTTAACAGGTATGAACATTGGGTTAGAATTTTGAAAAATTAATAAAATTTTCAAGTACATCATGGTCGGCTTACTAAATTTTGGATTAAAAAATTGTCTATAACAGCTTTGTTGGCAATTCGGATTGATAGCTGACAGAAGGGTTTAAGAAATTTTAATTATTTGGAACCATTGTTGTCTGGAATTTAGATTCAGGTACCTGGGGGTATCTTCTAACATCTAATATCCAATTTCTTCTGAAAAGAAATGATAATCCAAAGATGAGTCATGCTTATGTAAGTGGTGTTACTACTTTTCCTGCACTATAGCCATTTATGAGAGCCAATGACATCCCTCAATTGAAAACAAAATTCATCATGGTCTAAATTTGGCATGCAACACTTAGAAAGTTGTCAAAATTCAGTGCTTAGCTTAGTTTTGTCCATGGTCCACATAATGTTAGAATATTGTGACTTGAATTCTATTTTGGTTAGTTTGAAAGTCTTGCGGTGCGATAAGCATGAATTTTTCATGACAATCTATGGTAGTAGTGGAAAGATTGAGCCGTTAGGCCCAATCTCGTAGCCCACTAATGATTTCTTTGGGGGTATCGGGGCGGAGTCCCCGCGGTATGGATTGTACGTCTGAAGACATATTATGAAGACATAGTGGATAGCAACATAGCACTGGCGGTGCTAAATCCAGTGCCAGTAACGCCAGCGACAAGACTCATACAAACGTATTTTCGGCAGTTTTGCGTGTGAACGAATTTTAGAAATTTTGTGCAAAGCTATTTGAGAAAAATACATATGCATATAAGATTCTTAATAGGATAGGGGTTTTCTATAAATATATGTTATTTCAGTAGAGAAAAGTAACCTAGTATTTTGAAGATTTCTATTTTGTTGTAATATTTCTCTTTCTCTTCTCTTGATTGTACTCAATCTTTGATATTGTGAAACTCTCCTCGTCTGCCCATAGTTTTTTCCCATTTAAGGAGTTTTTTAATAAATTTGTGTGTTGTCTTGTGAGTTTATTGGCTATCATATTTGCCTAACTTTTTCACACATAACCATCATCATCAAATGTTGTTTTCCAATATTCAAAGGGTCAGTTGTTTGGGCCTATATTCTTATTGATCTTGGTAATATCCTCGTTCACCTAAAGGTCCCTTTGGATGGAGTGTATTTGAAAGAGGGTTATTAAAAAGATAGTGTATTAGAAAAAAATAGTATGAGCTGATATCAATAAAATAGGTTTTTCTATAAGAAATTAAAAAATTATTGAATATATAGATAATGATAAAAAAATAAAATTATTACTCATAGTTAAGGAGTTACATCAGTCCATAATAAATGTAAAAGAGAGCATATTACAAAATATACTCTTTTCCTAATGCATCCAAACACTCCTTTTAGGAAATCTATATCTTTCCTAATTAGCTCTAACTATGTCTATTTTACCTTCCTCTAATTCTCTCACAGCTTTTTTTTTTTTTTTTTGTTGATAACTTGGCTGTACATAATTGATGCAACTCGATCAATGTTATACATAATCACATCACCTAAGGTTAAATTTTATCATCTTATTTATTAACTGTTGTTTCTTACCTTTAAAGTATGTTTAACATAACCTTACAGTCTACCTCGCTGAAGAATTATCCATCCAGTACATATGGATATACATGCGTGACTCTAATGGGAGTGCGTGTACAATCTTCAAACAACTTGATTTTTGAACTCTATAATGCTAAACTTTTAATCAAATAGGGCTGTTTGGCTTTTGGGTTTTCAAATTTTGATAAGCCATTTATCTATCTTAATTATTCTTTGTAAAACCTTATATATTTCATGTCAACTTTTGTCTAATAAAAAGTTTGTTATTTTATTTTTATTTTCTATTTCACTGATATTATTTTCACGCTTAATTTATATGTATTTTATTATTTCAGTGTATTTTGTTCACATCATTTTCAAGTTTCAAAAATTCCCTTGTACATACATGCAAACGAACGCTTGCCGTCTACTAATTAAGAGGGCCTAGCGTGAAGAAAATTTCCAAGTTTTTTTATTCAAACGGCCCATCAACACCAACAGTATGAATCATTGCAACGTTGCCCTACAGGCACAGACTCTAAATTAAGGACGCTTATGCATGCCTTTTAGCTCATGGATTATATTAGACCCCTTTATCGAAGTTCATATAATAGGCCATATGTTAGCGCAACGTAAGGTACACGAAAGAATGATAGTGAGATAATTCAATTTGCTACATCAGGAATCTTTGAATTTGGTTCTTCTCAATGACCTCAAAATATACAAGCCCACATCAGGAATCTTTGAATTGGGTTCTTCTCAATGACCTCAAAAAATACAAGCCCACATCAGGAATCTTTGAATTGAGTCATTTTCAATTACCCCCAAACATGCAATTAATGGGGCCATTTTTGGATTTCTGATGTTAATGTAAGAGCATCCACAGAGCAAGGGGCCAGACATTCTAAATTAAAATTTATTTTTTTGCTCTTATGGCATTTAAGGCATCCAAAATCTCGTTTATGCGTTGTAAAGGAAAACTTGGATGATAATTTTTTTTTTTCAACCAAAGCCTTTTGGAGACCAGACTCATTAAGGGTCAAAGTGAATAATAACTTGCCTGCATTGATTGATCCTGGATCATGACATCCTTTTGAGGTGAAACCCATCATACAAATGGCTTTTGGACTTTCCTGTCATTTCAGAGTATGAGATTTCCTGGTAAAACACCTGAAGATGGAATATTAGAATATTAGTAAGCCTCTAATCATATCAAAACAAATATCATGCTGTCAATACAAATCAACGCATTAGCCCCGGCACGCATCACCAATCATTCTCCTCCCCTGATCTCTTCCACACAATGCCTATATATTGAGGTAACTAATCAAGGAGTGCATGCAATTACCAATTCGAAAACCACATCATTGTATTATACAATGGCTTCAACCTCCTATTTCCTGCTGCTGCTCTTCATTCTGGGATCATGGGCTACTGCAAGCATGGCCCGAAACCTTCAAGACAGGCCATTGTTGTCCGAGAGGCACGAAGAATGGATGGTGAGATTCGGGCGAACATACAAGGATGAATTGGAGAAGGAATTACGTTTCAAGATATTCAAGGACAATGTGGAACGGATAGAAGCCTTCAACAGTGCGGGTGGAAGTTCATACCAGCTTGGCGTCAATGCATTTGCTGATCTGACCAATGAGGAGTTTGTGGCCACCCGCAATGGATTTAGGCCATTATCTCCAACGAAGACAACCAACTTCAGGTACGAAAATGTGACAGCCGTGCCAAGTAGCATAGACTGGAGAAAGAAAGGAGCTGTTACTCCCATCAAAGACCAAGGACAATGTGGTAAGTGAAGAAGTAGCCATGTGATTTCCTTTTCTCTGAGGTATGTTGGCATATCAGCAGCATGCATGTCGGTACCAAACATTTCATCATAAGATGTTTATCTGCCTTTTGCTTTAATTACCTCCATGCATACAGGACAAGTTAAATCGTAGCTCACGGTATGTTAGCTAACTGGCTAATCTTTTGAGGTAATTTTTTGGAAATATTTGCTGTTCATGAGAATTGGGAAAACTGCGTGAAAATGAAGAGGATAAAGAGAAATATTGAAAAGTGAAAGAAAAGAGAGAAAATGATATTTCAATGAAGGAAATAATTAAAATAAAATAAATAAGTATAAAATAATAGGCTTTTGGATAAAAATATGATTGAAAATATCTATAATAATGACAAAAAAAATTTAAGTAGTCACAAGTCATATCTCTTGTGCTATTAGCTCTCACCAGCTTCTTTTCTGCGTGGCTCAAACAGGATGCTGCTGGGCTTTCTCAGCAGTTGCAGCCATGGAAGGAATCACAAAGCTCAGCACAGGCAAGCTGATCTCTCTATCCGAACAAGAGCTGGTGGACTGTGACACCAAAGAAGATCAAGGCTGCGAAGGTGGGTACATGGACGACGCCTTCCAATTCATCAAAAACAACCACGGCCTCACAACAGAAGCTAACTACCCTTACCAAGGGACCGACGGCACCTGCAACACAGAGAAAGCAGCCAGCCATGCAGCTCAGATCAGCGGCCACGAAGACGTGCCAGCTAACAGCGAGGCAGCACTGCAAAAGGCTGCGGCCAATCAACCAGTTTCAGTTGCCATCGACGCCAGCGGTTTTGACTTCCAGTTCTACTCAGGCGGCGTCTTCACAGGCTCATGTGGCACTGATTTAGACCATGGTGTCGCCGCTGTCGGCTACGGGACCGATGAAGATGGGACTAAATACTGGCTGGTGAAGAATTCATGGGGAAGCAGCTGGGGGGAAGCTGGATATATAAGGATGCAGAGGGATGTGGATGCTAAGGGTGGGTTGTGTGGTATTGCCATGATGGCTTCTTACCCAACTGCTTAAAAGGACATCCCATACCTCCAAATGCTATATACATACATACACGCTATATCATGTATCTGATGTTGGTGGAGAGGAATGTGAATGTCAAGGAAGGCTTGTGTGGTATTGCCATATAAGCTTCTGTATAGGCATTCCATTCCTCCAATGTTGTAAATCTCATGCATGTAATGTTTTAGTCCTAGTTATGTGTAAGTTGATGTTGCTATGTAAAAATTTCGATTATGCAAGTTTACATGTTATGAACCGGAAATGCTTTTAGTGGCTTTACATGTGTTACTAATTTCATTGATGAGATGAAAATGCTTTGTAGATGAGTGTAGAAAGAGAACAATTAAGGATGTTGAGATGTAAGGGTTGCAGGACAAGAGTAAAATAAGGAGACGACATTTGATTTACAAGTAATGTTGAAAAGGAAAGGCGAGTCAAAATTTTATAGTGATGGGTATATTTGAAGGATGAATTGTATAGAAATTTAAAAGAGAGAGAGAGAGAGAGAGAGAGAGAGAGAGAGAGAGAGAGAGAGAGAGAGAGAGAGAGAGAGAGAGAGA
>JAYJMB010001613.1:5976-16403 GCA_036873735.1 Pouteria campechiana
GCTATCTATGCAATCTTAGAAAGAAGTCTTATTATCAGGCTATACTAGCTCTCTCATACAAGGCATGCTTGTTTGGTACCATTTACTGCTATCTATTCATTGAAGGCATGCTTGTTTGGTGTGTTCATTGAGTTTTTCCATGCGCTTTGAAGTTCGAATGTCTATTATTTTGTGACTGCAGTCAACTTTTGGATTCTACTGAATGTTTAAGGGATGGAGGTAGATATTTGTTCTTTTCTTTTTGTTTCAGTATTCTGCATACCATGGTGAGCATTTAGTTCTTGCCTGTAGGTTGACCTTATCAATATTCAATAAGCGCATTTATTTTTACTAATGACATTGCAAAAATGCACCTCTTCAGGAAAACCATGACAAGGTTCTGTTGTCATCAATTCTTATTGTAGGCCAAGAGAGATTTATATTTTCTTTCATTTGTATTACCATTCCTTGTTTTCTTTCTTCAGTTTTCTGCACATTACCAAGAAAGATTTATATTTTCTTTCATTTGTATTACCATTCCTTGTTTTCTTTCTTCAGTTTTCTGCACATTATGATGAAAATAAACACCATTTTCAATTTCCAAAGATTTTTCATTCTTATTAAATACACTTTTTCGGCACAGACCATCTCTGTCCCTATCTGATTGTGTCTACTTTTTGCTGCATGCTTAGGGTGTGGATCCATCAATAAGAGCAGAAGTATGGGAATTTCTTCTTGGTTGTTATAGACTGAGCAGCACAGCCGAGTACAGAAGGCAACTGAGGATAGCCCGCCGGTCAGTGAGTGTTTATTTGTTTCTTTTCTTGAATAGCAATTGTTATCAGCTCTCTATCATGCTTATCTGGAGGCAATTCTATATGAGTGGGCAATGCTGTATATGAATCATTATTGTTTCTTCTAATGATTATTATACATTATTGCGCAATGATATATGAACTACTACTTGTGGTTCTCTGTTTCAAACAACTAACCATAGTTCATATAACATACCATAAGAGACTTAGAAAAATTGTCATCAAGGCTTTAATACTTCTGCCATATATTTTGAATCCCAATACTTCTATTATATATTGTGCATGCTGTGTTCATTGTTTCATACTAGCTGATGTATAAAATAAATAAAAATGAAGAAATAATGGTGTTCTCATATTGAATTCATCCTGAAAATATTCATAGTACAGAACATATATGTAAAAGTTAAAGAATTAAATTGACAGTTCCCATACTGAATTTATCCTCAAAATATAACTGAATTTATCCTCAAAATATCTAAAAACAACACTCTGTATGCAACATTTCTAGTCAAATGACGAAAAAAATCTGCGAAAACCAAAGCCTCTGTACTTTTTTTAAATAAAATATTTCCTTTATTTTATATTACTATTGAGAAAGAACTAAAATATACCACAGATAAATCTAGACAACTATGTTTTTGGTTTGCATGTGCTGTCACTTGTTAGAAAACTTATTAGCCTTGAAAGTCCAAGCATGGCGTGTGCAAGAGTGTGATTTAAAGGTGGAGGAAATGGTTATGATGGTCATTATCTTGCCATTGCCCATCCTTTCTGTGAACACGGTCCTGAGCAATGAACTGGCATTTTCTTCTTATAAAGTTCGCATACTTTCAATTTTGTTATAGGTTATTTTACTCTTCTTTTTCTTTTTCTTTTTGTTTCTTCTGGCATATGCTATTATTTAGCATCTTTTTATTATTTTGAATTTATATTTTCTTTAGTATTTTTCTGACCAGCAGTGTTTTAAAAATTATTTAATATTAAATGTACATATGCTTTAAGCAATGAAATATTATCTTATATTATGGTTATCTTAAAGGCAGGTCAGGCATTGAACCTAATCTTGCAATTGGTGTGATCCACTTGGGACTACATAGTCAATCCAACCAACAGAATGGGTTTTAGGCTGATGACTCGTAGGCCTCTGTGCACTTCTAGACAATAAGCTTCTATCTCTGTAAGAGTAGATCTTTCGACAGTGAGAGGAATCTCTTATCTAGGCATGCAGTGACACTCAAATGGCTAGAGGGGATGTCTGGGAAACCTGAAAGTCTTATAGGTGAAATCCTCTCTGTTAATGCTTTAAAATTAGTCTATCCCACATAAAGAACTTCATACTATAAAAAAAGTTGAATACAAGATGAACCTAATTGATGGATTGGATCCAGCCATGCAACTATTTTGGTTCTGTGGAGATTGACTGTGAGTTAGAGGGCAACATTTTATGCAATTGATATTCTTTTCATCTTCAATGGTGCTATGGAAAACTGAAAATTGAACATCATGCCATTTTCTCTGAACTTATTTTGTGGCTTTTCTAAACTCCAGAATAACTTGTCTGCATGATTGGACTGTTGGAGTTTATTTAGCAGTGTTGATATTGCTCATGAATGTCCTTTTTCCTACAAACATCCCAAATGCACAAGGGCAGTATCTGGTGTCCCACTACCACCGTTTCCACCCCCCTCCCTCCCCTTTTCCTCATAATTTTTTTTTTCTAAAAAGGAGAATGGGCTGACCTCAAATCTTCCCTTGCTTGGAGACCTGGATTTTGAATCTTTCTACTGAGATGCAGCGGTACACCATCAGGCTGGCTTAAGACATAAAAATTAGCAGAGTGCCTATTGTACATACTTGGAATCTTTAGAACACTTGAAGTTTGCAAGTTTTGCTCATCCCTTACCATGAGCTTTCAAAAAATCATAAAATGTCAACTTTTGGAATCTACTAGAAAGATAGAAAACAAGCATACCTACAGTAGGAAGTAGAGAGGCTGGGGAGTTAGGTGAGGCTTCAGGAGCTTATATAGGGATCAGCCTTGAGAATCTATGAGAAAATTGAGCAAAAAGGAATATAGGTCAGATCAAGAACAATGGAATCTTCCTCAACAACCAGGAAGTGTCATGGAACATTGAATTGTTCTTCATTCTGTAACTGGATTACATCAGTACACCAGTTTCATCCTCATACACACCAGAAATTTATAAATCATTTAGCCAACAATTCATTCTTTATCAGTAAGCTTTGTTTTTCTACATCTCATATGCACCTAGTGGATAGAGATGGTGCCTAACCTCTTCCTATTGCTAACTGAGACACGGACCAAATCTTCTAGTGCATACT
Organism: Pouteria campechiana; assembly: GCA_036873735.1. NCBI lineage: Eukaryota > Viridiplantae > Streptophyta > Magnoliopsida > Ericales > Sapotaceae > Pouteria > Pouteria campechiana. The sequence continues at coordinate 9,114 of JAYJMB010001613.1, forward strand.
TGATTTGGTGTCATAATTTGGATAGTGATTATAACTACTATGATAAATGTATTGACCCAAACTGGCTAGTGGAAATTACTGACTAAACCTATCGTAGAACCTCAATTATGGGATGAAATCACTCAATTGATCAGTTCAGGTTGCACATAGAAACAGAATTCTGTTTTCATACACATTGATTGTTTTAACAAATCCAATTCATTCATCATATTTACCTTCATACCTATTTTTCTGACACCGAAAATCTACCTGATTGGAAATTTAGATAGATCATAAAAATCAAAATTCACCATGTTGTTTGAAAATTCTATTTTGGATGTTGAGACCCACCGAAGTTTCTGATTGAAATGATTTTCTATGTATTCACTAAATAAATATTTTCAAGCATGGTTGTTGAATTGGATTTGACAAAAATGAATGGTTTGTGAAAAGAAAAAGGTTGCATGGTGCAATCGTATACCATAGAATCACTCCTCGTTGATCATTTTGGTGTGTTTTATGTGATCCCCACTTGAAATATTTTGGGGGTCTCTACTGATATTGATTCTTGAATCAAGATTCTTCAAAATGTTGAAAGCACCTTCATCGTGAAGCAACTTGAATTTGGAGCTTATTTATCCTTTAAGAGAACTTGATCTAATTCTCTTTTTTTTTTCCTTTATACAAATCAGCATTTGTATTTACTTTTAGATATTTTATACAGTAACAGATTATTGCCAGCATTTTGGTTTAAGATAGAATTACGTTTTCTCATAGCTGAGAACTGTGAAGATCCTTATGATATCTTTCTTTGCAGGGAGCGCTATGAGGATTTAATCAAGCAATGCCAAATGATGCATTCAAGTGTCGGCACTGGTAACCTTGCCTATGTGGTTGGCTCCAAAGTGATGGATGTTAGAACCATGTCTAACAATAATGGAAAAACGGAAGCAGAAATAAAAAGTGGACTAGCTTCTCAACATGCCTCAAACATTGTAGAGGCAGAAAATGATTTGAATAATGGTTGTACGGATTCTTCATATGCATGGCAAAGAGAAAGTTCCAGTGATTCAGCAGACCTTGTCAGTGTAAGAGGAAGCACTGATAGTGCAGCCTATGGTTCTTCATGTGCAGTGCCATCTTCTAAGGAATATCTAACTGAGAGCTATTTTGATTTTCCCTCTCTGCCTGTAACTGATTTGTTTGGAAATGATGATGGAGATGAGATTGGATGTGAACCATACAGTAGCAGCCGACAGGCAGACCAATCATTTAGGTTGGAGGAAGAACCCATGCACAGTTTTCAAATTAATAATAATGTAGATTTAGTTATAGAATCGAAAGCTTCACCTTCTGTTGGTGTCTTATGTTCAAATAATTGTGAGATTGAGATGTTTGGTTCAAATGTTCAAGGACAAGAAAACTTAGAATACAAAAATGAAATAGTAAACAGACTCAGAATATCAGATGGTCTGGAAGCAGCCGCAGTAAATGCAACTAAATCTAATGGAGTAATAGCCAGTGAAGAAAGAGTTTCTGAATGGCTTTGGACCCTTCATCGAATTGGTAACTAAATAACTGCTCCATATTCCAATAGTAATCGCATTATTAGCCTTTCTTCTGAACTTTAATTTTTTGATTTTTAATTTTTCTGCTTGGTGACCTGCTGCATGCAATTTCAGTTGTTGATGTGGTGAGAACGGATAGTCATCTTGAATTTTATGAGGATTCAAAAAATATGGCTCGCATGTCAGATATTCTTGCTGTTTATGCGTTGGTTGATCCTGCTACTGGATACTGCCAAGGTTATTCCTTTTCCTTTGCACTTTAACTTGTATCTTTATTTCAGAATACTGGTTCTATGTAGATCATCAACTTCATCTTTGGGCTGGGTGGAATCGACATAAGCAAGGGAAAATCTAACTGGAGCCAGCACAACAGTTTCCTTATCTGGTTCACTGAGCTCAATGGTGGACATGTGACATAGTGAGTCCATGGGCTTGGGAGCATCCTGCAAGTATTAACCACTGTGTGCACCTTGCAGAAATGAACAATTCATCCCTCTAATTGAATGATCATTTATTGACACTACTCAGGCCATTAATGACTTCATTATTTGACCAGTCTGCTGCCGTACCCACTGCTGAAAAATCCTGGATCTTCGAAACTTTGCTTCTACATTTTTTTATATGATTTTGTACCAGACAAGGAAATTGACTATCCATGTGCAGGTTAAGTTTCAAACGGTTACAGGGTCCTGCTACGAAATGCATGGTTTCCTGACAAATATCTGATGATTTTACTTCTATACTCATGGGCTTCGGGTTGCTGATCTTAGCCTTTCATTTTATGCCCCTCACTTTTGATAAGTGATTTCTGGTATAGCTCCCATAATGGAAATCACTTGTTGTTGCCTGTTGGTGTATCTGCCATAACTGCATAATTGTGGCTACCATGTCAATATGTTCAATAATTCACTCTGGAGGATTTCAGGATCTCACCCAGCTATACTTGGAGTTGTCAGATTCATATTTTCTTAATCAAATTCCTGTTATTCATCAAATTGAATATCTTGTGACGCAATTTCTAATTTCCTATAAACTTCTTTATTCTCTTTCAATTTGTCTTGAAATGTCATAATTGGAATCCTGATTTCAGGCATGAGTGATTTGCTGTCTCCTTTTGTTGTCCTTTATGAGGATAATGCGGATGCTTTTTGGTGTTTTGAGATGCTTCTACGGAGAATGGTACCACCATAATTGCTTGGAAACATGTAATGTTATTTTATTTATTTGACCCAGTTATTCATGACTGGGTGGCTGTGTTTGCAACTGTCTGTGACAGATTATGTTTCACATTTTCCAGCGTGATAATTTCCAGATGGAAGGTCCAACAGGAGTTATGAAACAGCTGCAAGCATTGTGGAAGATCTTGGAACTGACAGATGCTGAACTGTTCAGGCATTTGTCACTTGTAGGAGCTGAAAGTCTGCACTTTGCTTTCAGGATGCTATTGGTGCTGTTCCGTCGAGAGTTATCTTTTGATGAGGCTCTTTGTATGTGGGAGGTTTGTATTCCCTGGTTGTCCTTGGGAGGACATAATACAATAGAAACAAAACAATCAACTTGATAATCTATGCTCTCATAAAGATTCTGATGCGATATATAGCCCCAGTCAATGGACTTGCTTTTGTGTGTGTCCTTCCTATTTTAGCAACTAATTCTAGAACATCCCAGCATGCTGCTATTTTCAGATCAATTTAACTGTTTCTCATTATTTAATTCTGAGTATTCTACATTGAGTCTCCATAAATGGGATTGATGTTGAAAAGTGTGTGGGCGGTGATTTGTGCATATGTCAGATTGTCAGTGTGTCTGTATTAGCATTTGCATCTCTGCTTGTGGATGAGTGAAGATGCGGGGATGTGGGGTTGTGTGTTATGTGTGCATGTGAGGATGTTGAAATGGATGACTGCCAGGTTGCTCTTCTGTTTTCTCTGTTTAAATAGATGAATACATCTGGGCATAAGGTGTTGTTCTACCTATTAATAATTTTAATCGAAGTCTTGATTTAAGTCAAACATTGAAACAAAACAGGGAATTTAAATTCATTTAACATCTCATTTACCATATATTGTTGATTATATCACGAAGGTGGTACCTGAGAAATATCACTGAATATTTTCCTTCTTTCTTTTACCCTCGCAGCTGCTACCCTTACCTCATTGGGTGCTAAAAGTTACCAAAACTTTTTTTTTTCTTAAATCAAATTATTTTAAGAAATTCCTGCCTCACTCAAAGCTGACTACTCCTTTTGATTTCTTTAGATTGAAAACAAGAATAATGGGAGAAGTCGAATTGAATATGAATATCATCTGGAACCCAGCACAGTATTTTTTTCAGCTAGAACCCAAAACAGTGTTTGTTTTTCATTTTTTAATGTTTAATGTTGTTCTTTCTCTAGAATAGGCGAAACGACAAGTAGTACTTAATTGAAATTTTGATTTAAGGGTCTGGAGCCTTGAATTTTTAATGTGAGGAAATAAAAAATTGAGCAAAATCTTGTGTTCTTCTGTTACTCCTATTTCAATTAATCTGGGCCTCAACAAACCATAATATAATGCTTACAAGCAAACTCACATCAATTTTCCTGGTTTTTAAAAAATGTAACTTAATCTATTTGAAAGTTAAAAATTTCAGAAAGGCAAGTTTTCTTATTTATGTCAACCTTACACCATTGATAATATTCTATTAACTATATATAAGGGTAATCTGCAAGTCATATATTCTTTTTTTCTTTCTTTATTTTCTATTTTTATTTTGGAGAAATCAAAAGAATTTGGGAAATTTCCTAACTTTTGAATTTTACATATTTCAGTTGAAATTTGGGAATCAATGAATCACTGTAGAATGCTTGTCTATGGATTTAAGTTTGTTTCCTAATTTTTCATAAAAATATGAACAAATAACTAAAAAAGTCGTTTTGAATAATAATTTCTGATTTACGTCTTTGTTTGAAAGATTATTCATAAGGTTATTGCACATTAGAACAACCATAAGATAAGCTTGCCTAGCTTTTTCATACAAGGAGCTAGCATGAAAGATGGAATAACCTGCATGAGTTTCCTTTTGATGTTGACCACATTATAAAATTATAGAATGTTGTACTATTTGGACTTGTTATATTATTTGAAATCATATTCTATTTTTTTTGCTCAACTTTTCTTTGAATTAATTTTAGGTGTATTATGTTTATGATTACACGTTCTACATGTCATTGTATGAGAATAATACGGCATGCACTAGTTATTTTTGCAATATTTTAAATTTTAGGTATACGCTGTACACTATCTTCTAATATTCCCAAAAGTTTTGTTAAAGATCCAATATGTTTAATATTTTCTTTTCTGACATCTCTTGATATTTCCCAACAATTTCTGCGAAGGGTGCAAAATAATCACTGACACCGAGACTATAAACATCGTCTGTGAATTGTTGAAATGGATGTCTTCTGCTTTCCTCTGTCGGACTGACAATGTTGAGATAGGTTATGGCCACTATGCTTTACATGCAAGGATGTTGAGAATTGAGATGGATATTTGCTAGTTAGTTGTATGTGTGTGAGGGAATGGATGAGTGGTGGTGCATGGTGATTTGAAGATGGTGAAATGGATGAGTGCTGTTACCCCATGTGTGTATCAGATAGATTGAATGGACAAGTGTTGGTGTCCAATGTGTATATGTGGATATTGTGAAGTGGATGTGTTGGTGTATTTGTATTTGAGGATGTTGAAACAGATGATTGTTAAGACAAGGAAGAAAAGAAGGAATATGTTGGTGAGTTCCTATGCATGTTCTTTTAATAAATGTAGTCTAGACTAGAAAGAAAGTGACTTGAATAAATGCTTGCATTCATAGAATGAAAGCATGGTAAAAAGGAGGATGTTGAAATGAATGAATGGCAAGATCAGCTGAGGGAGCTTATGAGTATTACCAATAGATAATAAGGGAATTAGACTTAGATGGTTTGGCTATTTGCTATAGAGTGCAAGATGAGAAAGTGCGAAACAAGGAGGATCTTGAAATTGATGAATTCTAGGGTGAAGAAGGGTAACTTTTGAAATATGTCAAATCAAGGGAACTTAAAAGCAAGCTAATAGTTGATGAAAGAGTGGGGGTAGGGGGCACTTCTCTATGAGGGCAAACCATCAATCTTTTTCTGTCTAATGAGCCCATTTTACCAAATGATCTTTAGTTAGTGTTTCTGTTTAATGAGCCCATTTTACCAAATAATGCTTGATTTATGTTCAATCAACATCCATCTTCTCATTGTTGGTATTTTACAATGCAATGGCCCTAATTCACCAAATAATGCTTGTTTTATATCTGGTGAGGATTCATTGCATCGAGATCTTGTTCTCAGATAGACAACAGTCTTATTCATTCCATTGACATTCAATGTCAGATAGATAACTTTCTTGCCAAGGAATAGTTTGCACATTATTTTGAATGTTTAAATATTGGACATAACCTCAAGAATCTGATTCTGCATTGGGGATAACATCCACATTGTGTCATTTGGTGATTTGTAAAGGATGGGTCTTAGAAGAAATAGATGGATTTAAGCTCATGTTTCTCAGAGGCCTAGACTAAAAACTGTGTTAATTTCTTCTAGTTCAATTTTCTCATCTTTTCTAGCAAAGTGGAAATGAACTGCTGTAGATCTCAAGTTATAAGGTAGATTCTGCCATTCAATGTCCTTCATGTTGCCATATTTCATTTTATCTTTTGTAACTCCTGCTTTTTTCTCAGATGATGTGGGCTGCTGACTTTGATGAAGCTGTTGCTCGGGAATTAGAGGAGAATTGTCTTGAACCATTGGTTTTACAGCTTACAAGGGAGTCAGATGTAGAGCCTGTATTGGAAACTGCAGAGAATGGAAAAAGCGATTTGAAAGGCATACAATCAGAACATGGCAATATAGAAAATTCTGATGGTGATAATGAAATGAGATCAGGTTCAAGATATCCCTTTTGTGGCTTGACTAGGGCCAGTTTCTGGGCAAGGCATGACCGTATGCAGATTTCCTTGATGAATTCATCAACAAGAAATGGGGATGATGAATTACCTGTCTTCTGTGTAGCAGCTGTTCTTATCATGCACCGCCAAAAAATTATGAAGCGGACCCGTTCAATTGATGATTTAATAAAGGTTGTTTAATCTTTTTAATTCAGTACTGGCATCTATTCACCAGATTGTAGCCTCTGTTTGATATTTTCTCTGCAATGTGATAGTCTGAGTCCCATGAATGTCCCATGGGTGTAAAATCTTGTTTGGCATTTTACAGGAATAATTACCTTCAGGGAGTTTAGTTTTCTCAAATGGTGCCATTTTTCTCTATTTTTGTCAATTAAAGATGGATTTTGTGTCTTTGGTTGGTGTTCCATATCTAGGAAACGTGGCTCATTTTTTGTGCAGGTTAATTGAATGAACATATCTGGAAACATTTCCATAAAGTATGCTTGTCATGTATCGTGTCAAATTCTTCTGTTGAACAAACAAAAATAAAATTAAATTAGAAAGCTTGATTTCCATACACATCATGCATTTGTAAAAATGAAATTAAACAGCTGGCTTATTGCATCTGCATCATTCATCTCTAAAGGATGCTCTACTTATTGCTGTGAATGAAGAGATTGTAAGTTCAGATCTAGTTAGCCTTGAGATCATAAGAGTTGTGTCAAAATTTTCAGCTTCCTCTCTCTCTCTCTCTCTCTCTCTCTTTCCCCAAGGGGCATGGTGATTAACTTTT
>JAYJMB010001614.1:0-16400 GCA_036873735.1 Pouteria campechiana
CTATTAATGTATCATTAGTGAATTTCTCTATCTCCCAGTCACGAATGTTGCTAGACTCATGGCAGCAATACCAATGCGCCTTACAGGTCCGGTCGACCAGTGGGCGATTGTGTGGGCAACCGGCTCGATCGGGCATTGCTATTGGCCTGGATAGCCTGATTGCTATGATTTGCCTAAGTAACTTTTGTAGGCATGCTTATGGAGAATTAGTACTCTTGTTAGGTGATGTGGGCAAAGTGACACTGGATACAGTAGTGTGGGCCTGATATGCTTCTAGTTAGGAGTGCCGAGATGGACCTAATGCCCTGAAGAGTGAAAGGGTAGCGTTCTGATTTGTATACCTCCTAGGGAAGAGTGTATGGATGGTTGAGGAGTTTCTAGATGGTTTTTTAGTGTGTGGATGATAGTGGGGCAGTGTATTGGTGTAAGAGGTGGCCATGTAATATGGATTAGCAAACACAAAGGGCAGTATGACGTATTGGTATTCGAGTCGGTATTAATCAGTTAACTATGTATATGATATAATTATAAGTATGTGTATGAAATAATTAATTAAATATTAATATTAAAATCTCAATGAACCTGGCCACTGACTGACTATGACATCTTGCATATGACACGACATGTTTTGCCTGTTTGCATCATTGTTTACTATTTTTTTGTTGTTGTTTATTACATTATTTATAGTCATATTTTTTCTTACCTGCTTACTGAGTTTTGCCCAGACTCACACTTTTATTTAAATTTTTAGCTAACAGGCTAAAGGACAGAGCCCAAAAGTGTGTTGGGTCTCGTTATGGGGCTAGGCCATGCCACCATTAGAGGCTTTACTCATTTTTATGATGTATGATTATGTATATTATTAGTTAGATTTTTGATGTATATTGGACATGTATCATTATTTAGTTATACAACATGTCATTTTATGGTGTGGATGTATATGATTTGACAACTAGGGTACAATGTACCTTGATCTTGGTTTGTGGGTGCTGTGGTGATGTGTCTTGTGGAGACAACAGTTATATATTATGTGCAGGAAATGTTAGGTCTTAGAGGTGGACATATTATATTTGCATATTTGAGGGTATTCATTATAGAATTATTATGGTTTAGCATGTTGTATATAGGATAACAGTGGTAAATCAGGGAAGACTTTGCTGGAATTTCCTTTGAATTTACCACTAGTGACGCTCTAGGGAGGAGGGGCATTACAGGCGGTATTATAGACTGGTTCACCTAGAGGGATATAGGTGTAAAGTATGGCTATCAAATCAATGAATAATGACATGATTAGGCTGCATTAGCACATTTTAGAAACATGGGGGAGCGTTAGTTTAGCAAGTGAACATGAACCTTTCATTTTAAGCAATCAAAATTGAGCAAGTTTGACTATGTAAATTTATGACTTAGAAATGCTATGTTACATAGATAAATGACCTAAAATCATAATATTATGTAGAAATGGCACCAAAAAGGTGAGTGGACAAGGGAAATGTGGCTATGGTGGAGGAGGACCCACCAAGGCGAAACACTCAAGCCCAATCCTCAAGAGTTGTAATTAGAGAGGATCGAAGAGATGAAAGCCAACCAGTTAGGGGCAGAGGCTCAAGACTAGCCTCTAATGAGGCAGAAGACAAGGTGATCTTGGGGCCTGAGGAGAAGCAACAACTAGAGATAGCAAAGGAGCTAGTGAGGGCTATTCCACCAACATTAGGAGCCAGGCCAAAATTTGTTGCCATGATGGCTATGGTGGCTAGCCTCACCTAGACAGTGCAGGATTTTATACAGTCATAGAGGAGGCAACTAGAAGAGTAGATTGCTGGATTTGCAGGGAGGCCAACCCATATGCCAAGACCGATAGTCAAGGCGAGTCAAACTTCATAGTCTCAACTAGGCCTAGGATTGAACCTAAAGGCCTTCCACAACATGAAGCCTCCAATATTCAATAGTCAAAATGATTACAAAATAATGGATGATTGGATCTCCGGTATGGAGAAGGTTTTAACATACATGTAGTGCCCTCTAGAACATAAGCTATTATATGTCACCTACCAGCTAGAGGGCGAGGCTGAATGCTGGTGGAAGATGGAGAAGGTGACTTTACTAGTCGTGGGAGCCGGTATGACATGGGAAGAGTTTAGAGACAGACTCTTTTGTCATTATGTACTAGCCAGTGAGAGGGTGAAATGGATGACAAAATTTATAACACCAGTGCAAGGAAGGAGGTTGGTAATAGAATATGATGAGCAGTTCCACTCCTTGGCCCGATTTGTACCATGGGCTCAAGTGGACTCTGTAGAGTCAACTCAAAAATTCCTAGAGGGTCCTAGTCTATGATGGAGCATCAGGCAAAATGTGGCCCTCTTCATGCTCACTAGATATAACGACATTTTAGAGCTAGCCCGAATAGCTGGGACAGAGGAAAGGAGGGCCATAAATTTCATGAAAGGCGACGTGCCCTAACAAGTGACTCGGGGCAGAAGAAGAAGCCCCATACTGAGTTGAGTAGTTGTGTCAGCTCAAAGAGAACTTGTCACAATTGTAGCCAACTTGGAAATCTAAGGCTAAAGTGCCTAATATTGAAGAGAGGGAAGGAAGCCTACTAACCAGATCCCTACTTAGTCTAGAAAGCAGAGCCAGATAGCCAACTAGTCACTGGGAGCAGAGCAAAGGAGACCAATTGTTTGCTATTAGTGTGGCGAGTCAGGCCACATTAGACTACATTGTCCCACTCTTCAAGAAAAGAGTGAGAGTGTTACTTCTAGGGCACCTCTCCAGCCTGAGCATGGTGGCCCAGAGATGAGTGGTCGAGGTTGTGGGACTTACGTTCAGCTAGGGCGGTAGTTTGTAGAGCAAAGGCCCCAGACTACTACAATTGTATAGGCTACCATAGTGTAAGAGGCACAGGCAATGGATCATGAGGTTACAGGTAATCTCCTCATCTACAACTATAGGAAATATGTCTTATTCGATCCATGTGCTTCCCAGTCTTTTGTGTCAATTGCATTTGTTCATAGAGTTTGCTTATCTACATTTCCCATGCTTCAATTGGTAGAGGTCTCCACACCACTAAAGGCAGTTAGCATGGCCTCAGAAAAATGTTATGACATTCCCTTTGTAATTGAAACCAGTAGTTTCTATGCTAATTTGATAGTATTAAACATGGAAGGATTAGATATTATATTAGGGATGTATTAGCTGGCTAAGCATGAAGCCAAGATAGATTGCAAGACCAAGCAGATGATCTTGAAGACTCCTAATGAGATAGATATCACTTTTCAAAATTCATCTACAAGAGAAGCTACCAAGCTAATTTATGCTATAAGAGCTCTCAGTTTAGTGCAAAAGGGGCATGAAACTTATTTGATTTTGATAGTAGATATGCACTTTGAGCACAGATTAGTAGAGGCTATCCCAGTTGTGATAGACTTTCCTGATGTGTTTCCAGGAGGGCTATCTGGATTACCTCTTAAGCAGGAAGTTGAATTCGACATTGACCTCTAGACTGGATTAGAGCCCGTATCTATAGCACCTTATAGAATGGCGCTAGTGGAATTGCCAGAATTGAAGACATAATCGCAAGAGTTGATGGATAAGAGATTCATCCACCCTAGTGTGTCACCTTAGGGTGCTCCCATCCTATTTGTGAAAAAGAAGGACAGTAGTCTATGTCTATGTATCGACTATCGAAGGCTCAATAAGGTGACATTCAAGAACAAGTATCCACTACCCCGCATCGATGATTTGCTTGATCAATTGCAAGGGGTTGTGGTATTTTCTAAGATTGATCTATAGTCAAGCTACCATCAGATGCAGATCAAGCTAGCGGATGTATCAAAGACTATATTTACAACCCGATATGGGCATTATGAGTTTCTAGTAATGCCGTTCGAGTTGACTAATGCTCCAACAGTTTTCATGGATTTCATGAATAGGGTGTTCAGGCCATATTTAGATCACTTTGTGATCATGTTTATCGGTGACATCCTGATTTATTCCCAAAGCAAAGAGGAGCATGAAACTCACTTGAGACTGGCATTGCAGCATTTGAGAGAAGAAAAGTTGTATGGCAAGTTTAAGAAATGTGACTTCTAGATAAACAATATACATTTTTAGGGCATAACATATTAGGAGATGGTATTTCTATGGACCCACATAAGATAGAAACTATGGTGAAGTAGCCCCAACTGACTACAATGATAGAAGTTGATAGTTTTCTAGGATTGGCAAGTTAACACCGACGATTTGTGAAGAGATTCTCCACTATTGTCGTGACCCTTACGTAGTTAACCCATAAGGGCATTCAGTTCAAATGGAATGAGCAGTGTGAAGCAGCATTCTATGAATTAAAAAGGAGGCTAGCGGAGGTTCTAGTTCATAAGGTCCCTACGGGATGGGGTGGCTTTGTGGTATACGGTGATGCATCCAAGTATAGATTAGGGTTTGTATTGATGCATGAAGGAAATGTTATTACTTATGCATCACATCAGTTGAAATCACATGACTGTAATTATCCCACTCATGATCTAGAGTTGGCAGCAATGATATTTGCCTTGAAGATATGGAGACATTACCTCTATGGTGAAAAATGGGACATATAAACAAAGCATAAGAGCTTGAAATACATTTTCCCCCAAAGAGAACTGAATATGAGATAAAGGTGATGGCTTGAGCTACTAGAAGATTATGATTTGAATATCCATTATTATCCAGGCAAGGCAAACATTATAATAGATACACTGTGCAAGAAATCAAACAGTAGCATGGCATATCTACTCACACAAAGGAATGAGCTATTTGAAGAGATGAGGCAGATGGAGTTGTGCATGGAATGAGAGGGCTAGTGGCACAATTATGTTAGTTATCTATTCAACCCACCTTGTTAGATGAGATTTGGACTGCCCAGATGGAGATTACAGATGAGGAATTTCAGAAACTGAGAGAGAAATCTTAGAGTAGTGGACTACCTAATCATACCATTGGTGCTGATGGCATCTTGAGATACTAGAATCGGCTTGCATTGCCTAAAGGTTCTGCCGTGATACAGAAAGTGCTAGAGGAGGTATACTATTCACCTTATACCATCCACCCAGGCAGTACCAAAATGCATCGTGACCTAAGGTCACAGTATTGGTGGCATGGCATTAAAAATGATGTGGCTCAATATGTGGCAAGGTGTCTAGTATGCAAGGGGTTGAAGGTAGAACACCAAAGGCTTGGTGGATTATTAGAGCCAATTGAGATCCCAAAGTGGAAGTGGACAGATATCATGATGGATTTTATTATAGGTCTTCCTAAGACTATAGCTAATTATAACAATATATGGGTTATAGTGGATAGGTAAACTAAGGTAGTCTACTTTATTCCAGTTTGCACTACCTACACTACTGAGAAATATGCATGGATTTATCAGAAGGAGATAGTGAGACTACATGGTGTGCCCAAGGTCATCATTTCTGATTGTGGATCAGTGTTTATGTCTAAGTTCTGGACAACTCTGAATAAGGCTATGGGTACCTGTCTTGATTTTAGCAGTACATATCACTCCCGGACTGATGGATAGACGAAGAGGGTGAACCAGTAGATAGAGGACATGCTGAGAGCTTGTGTCCTCGAATGGGGCAAAGTCTAGAGCCAGTATCTTACTTTGTTAGAGTTAGCCTACAATAATAACTATCACTCCAGTATTGGCATGGCTCCTTTTGAGGCATTGTATGGGTGTAAGTGCCGATCACCCCTATACTAGTTAAAAGTGGGGGAGACTACTATTATAGGGCCATAGTTGATTGAAGATTCAGTTGAAAAAGTAGCCCAAATCAAGGAGAAGATCCGAGTTGCCCAGTCTTGCCAGAAGAGTTATGCAGTTACATATCAATGGGACCTAGAGTTTCAAATGGAAGATCAGGTCATTCTTAAAGTGTCACCTATGAGATTTGCGGTGAGATTTGGCACCAAGAGCAAGCTAAGCCCTAGATATGTTGGGTCATATGAGATATTGAAAAGGATTGGTAAGGTGTCTTATCGTATTGCAGTACCACCTTCATTGAGCGGGATCCACGATGTGTTTCATGTGTCATCACTATAGAGATATGAACCAGATCCTTCTCATGTTTTAGCACTAGAAGAGGTATGGTTGAGTGAGAATCTGCAATATATTGAGCAACCAGTCCGTATCTTAGATAGGAGAGAGAGAGAGAGAAGCAGTTAAGAAACAAAGTCACTCCCCAGGTTAAAGTGCAATGGAGTCATCACTCACAAGACGAGGCTATATGGGAACTTGAGGATATGATGCGGTCTAAGTATCCTTATCTATTTGTTTAAGTTTCAAGGGTAAAACATTTCATAAGGGAGGTGGAATGCAAGGCCCTGAAATTTCAAAATTGTAAAATTTCACTATTGTAAGTTTTGATAATTTTTCTAGTGTGGCATAATATAAAATTGAAATTTTGAGAAATTGTATTATGAAAAAAATAAAAATAGATGAAAAATACATATTAATGTGAGGATGACAAATACATACATTAATCAATGATTTACAGGTGAAGAAAAATTGAAAATTGCATGTGAAAAGCTTGAAAATCAAGTTACTCATAACTTTTGGCAAATTTTGGTCAAAATTGAATTTAATTCAGAAATAAGTAATAAAATTATGAAAAGATTATATTTAATGGATGGATATTTAATTTAGATGTATGATTTATTAAATGAATGACTTACATATGCCAAAGATGAGAACTAGATTGATTTTTGAAAATCCAAGATGAGTGCATGTGTATGGAATTAAGTGGAAGCATTGACTACAAACATAAAAATAATTTAAAATCCCATTGCAATACCCATCCCCATCCTCTCCTAATGTGATAGCCTCTATTTATGACCTCTTCAAGGTGAGTTATTTCCCCCATCATCCCAATTTTCTATTTTGATAGATTTTGCTTAAAGTGATCACTAGTGAATGATGATTCAAGTGATTAGCAGCCCCTGGCTTCAAATTTCCAGTGGAATAAAGAGATGGTAGCCACCAAATCTCAATGCCCTATTGCTGATTAGTGGGACCCACCATAGAAACTTGGAGATTAAGGTAAAAGCTTAATTTAATTTGCATGTTGAAGATTTTTAGGGACAAATTTCATGTAAAACCTATGAAAAATTGATGAAAATTCAAACCCTAATTCAAGAGGGTTGTTGGAATTTTAATGAGAATAAAAAGGGGTTGTAATTAAGGTACCTAATCCCAGATTAATAATTGATTTATTTCAGCTATGAGTCAGCAATAAAGAGCATAAAAACAAGCTATAGAAGTAGCAGTTTAAGGATGAATGTACCTTGCTGTCCATGTTGATTAGGGGCTAAAAATTTTAGAATGAGTGTAAGGTAATTAGGGAAATTTCTATAGGGTTAAACATGATTTAATTACCATCATAATATGATAGCAATTGAGCTTAAATAGTTAATGCATCTAAGGTAAATTAAATAGGCAGTTAGGTGATGCATTCATTGTATTTTAGAATGCAATTTAATGCAAAATTTGCATTGAATAGGCTGTGATTTTATGGGAGAATTAAGGCACCATTAAAGGTTGTATATGGAAGCTTAAGGGCAGTGCAAATAAGTTAGTATCAAAAAGTAGAAGGTGTTTTTCTTAAGTTTAATTTGGTGCATTAAATTGATTGCAAATTGGGTAATTATTTTCTGAACTTTTTGGTACATGAATCATATTGTTTTAAGCATGCATTGTACACCCCATGTAATCATGATTAATATATTGTATTAAAATCAATTAAATGCAATATATAAAATATGAAAAATCAGATGGAAAATGCTAATTTGTATGAATAGTGTACTGACAAAAAACCTTATCAAGTACCCCTCTTAAGGTTGATTAAAAACCACTTTAATGATATTATTTTTCAGAAATAGAAACATGGGGCTAAAATATATATACAACGGAATATCATTATACCAAATATAATGAAAAAATTCCACCATTTGACTCCTCAAGAAAATCTAAATATTAAATACTCTGAAAATGAGATGCTGATAGCTTCCCAACCTTTTAAACTTTTGTTTTATTTTTAATCTTCTGATTTTGACTTATTTTAATCTAAATTTTTTACAACAAATATATTATATTAGGATTAATTAAAGAAAATAATTTTAGTGGCAACAGATATGTAAAATTTTGTCTAACATTTTTTATGTATATTTCATACGTTATTTTTAATATTACTCAATTTACATTATTTTGACCTAAAATTTGGATTGAATATTTTAAATATTATTGAAAAAGTACAAAAAAAATTTAGTTCAAGTAGAGATTTATAAACTAGAAAATAAGAATTTATTTTAAAATTTATTTATATGTATTTTACTCCCCCAAGAGTGCCGATAAATTCTGGTTTTGCACGTGGTCGGCATGGAGCCCAGTGTGGCTCATATATATATATATACATATATGATGGCAGTGAGGCCAACTTGTGTTAGCTATGTGGCAATGAGTGGTCTGGTTGGATAGTGGGCAGTTGTGTGTGCAACCAGGGCGATCGAGTATTGTAATGGCCTAGATGGCCTGATTGCTATGATTTGCCTAAGTAGCTTATGTAGGCATGTTTATGGAGAACTATACTCTTGTGAGGCAATGAGGTTGGGGTGCCATTGGATACAGCAATGTGGCTGTGTGGGCTTGGTAAGCTTTTAGCTGGGAGTGTCAGGATGGACCTAACGCACTGAAGAGTAAAAGGGTAGTATTCTTATTTGTGTGCCTCCTAGGGAAGAGTGCATTGAAGAGTAAAAGGGTAGTGCCCTGATTTGTGTGCCTCCTAGGGAGGATTGTGTGGATGGTTGAGCAGTGTGTGGATGGTTGTGGAGTGTGTGGATGATGGTGGGGCGGTGTACTAGTGTAGGAGGTGGCCGTGTAATATGGATTGGTAGATAGAAAGGGTAGTATGATGTATCGATATTGGAGCCAAAATTGACTAGTTAACTATATATATGGTATCATTATGAGTTTGTGTATGAAATAATTAATAAAATGTTAAGATTAAAATCTTAATGAATCTAACCACTGACTAATTGTGACATCTTGCATATGGCATGACATGTTTTGCCTGTTTACATTATTGTTTACTGCTCTATTTGCCGTTGTTTATTACCTTATTTACAAGCATATTTTTTTGCTTACCTACTTACTGAGTTTTACCTAGAATAACACTTTATTTAAATTTTTAGCTGACAAGCTAAAGGATGGAGCCCTACAAGGTGTTAGGTCTAGTGATGGGCCTGATAAATCATAAAATCCACAATAAAATGAACCATTATAAAGAAATTTAAGGGAAAGTGATCCAGGAGCTGATAAGTAACCAATAACACTTGAAATGAAATAAATTCCTTAAAAATATAATAAAAACATTCCCTCTATTCAAAATAAAAAAACAAAAGAAAATAAGAAATCACTATTTTCTTAAAACTTCTATAACAACTGCTAGCTCCTTAACTCACTGCTAAGCCTCAGCCAATTCATTCTCCAATACCTTAATATGATCCATAATTCTCCCATAATCTATGCTATGACAAGTCAAAAGAAGATTTGAGATTTCATTTGCCCTCCTAGCCTGCCTTAGTTCCTTCTTCTGCTGCTTTACCTCTTCTTTCAAAAAGAAAACTTGGCTACTTCCCTCAATCAAATTCTACTCCATCTCTAACTTCTCAATGTCACACTACAATTAGTCAAATTGCTACCCTCTAATATAAATGAACCAGAGAATATCTAGGGTCGTAACTAGATCCCGAGAGACATATTAACTCTATGGCTCAAATCTCTATAACCATCTTCTTGATAAAAATAACAAGAGTAGTTCATTAGCGGCACTAACAGAGACCCAAATAGGATCAAATAGGAACATGCATTTTTACCTTAGGAATATGATTTTGATGAATAAACTATGCTAACTGCATCTAAATGTTAATAATGCACTTATGAAGAATATAGTAATCACAAGCATAGAAATTAAAAGATAAAATTTTAACGGTTGAAATTTTACATCTAAAAGTTCAAGACTTTAACAAAAGAAAATATTCACAAAGCTAAAATATTAACCATTGTTTCTCACTCATCAATTTTTTTAATAAATCTTAGCTAATTTTGTCTCCAAATTCTTAATATGTTCTATGGCTTCCATGTGAACCATGGAATTCTTGGTCAAGAAATGATTAAAATGAGTAGTACTTCCCCTGGTATTGAACAAATCTTCATTTAACACTTTAATCCTATCATGAAAAAATTGAATTTTCTCTGCATTTGCATTGTCATCAACTTGTATCTGTTTTGAAATAGAACTTGACAATGCCATGGTATCAAAGATTACTCTGGTGTACACTGAAATGTCTTCTTGTCTTTGACTCTTCTGTACATGACAAAGAATTCAAAGTGTCTCTCCACTTCCCAAGAAATCCATTGATTTTGTTATTAAATTCCTTAACCATCTATCTTGGTAATAATAATTAGGGAAGACTCTGAAGAAGGATGCATTATTTCGATGAGAAGGATAAAGGATAAATGATCGTACTATCAAAACTTAGAAATCCAAAATGAGTGTCACTAGCCAGGATCATGCATTGTCACCATATCTCTCTGTATGAAATCAATTTTAATAATAATGACACTGCATTCTTTTGTGATATAATCATGATAAATTAACAAATGCTTGAATGTTGCCTATAAACCAACTGATGGTATGAATATAAAATTTTAGGTAATAGGAAAACTATGAGAAAGAAATTAGTAAGGGTTCTAGGAGATAAGGGACAAATAAAATTGTTAAGGGGAGAGAAATAAACATAAAAAGGGATAAATAAAATTTGGATAGTGATAAAAGGGTCGAACCCATAGGATTATATAAGTCAGATATTCAGGGGGAGATTAAGGAGATTAAAAGAAAATTTCTTAACTATTAATCAAAAGTCTCTAAGGTTTTGCATTATCAAAAAGGGGGAGATTGTTGGGGTTATTCATAATGATTTTGATGATAAAAAAACTTCCAATAAGATGAAATAATGTGAATGCTTAAAATGCTAATAATCAAATGATATGTGTGCTTAAGTTGCATGATTAAATTACATGAGCATACATAATGCACTTAACTTTTCACCATAATAAGATTAAATATAATTATCATAAAATCATCATTATACTAAATCTTAATCATCATTATCTATTTCATGGATCATATGATAGCATTGCTCCTTACTGAGTTATTATATTTTGTGCTAAGTAAAATATATGCTATCCTTGCTCTATATCATGTGAAAATTAATTAAGGATAAATACATTATGCTAACACCGTAGCATGTACAAAAATGCTTCTAAGTGCAAGATCATAATCAATTGCAATCTATTGGCACTTCAATTATCTACTACAAGGATAAAGAAGAAGAAGAAGAAGAAGAAAGTAAAAGACAAGCAGTAAAGAAATGTTACAATTGCCCAAAAGAAGCTTCCACAAACAAATGCAATTGGAGATAAACAAGGCTTCGAAAATGAGCTACAACGAGTTTGCGTTGTTTGTCAACCTCAATGAGAAAATGTCAACAGGCAAATGCAAAATAAGAAGTTAAAGAAGAAGCCATGATTAGAGAACTCAAATTATGTTTGAGAAATTTGGATCACTTATACTTGATCTAATCAAAGTCTATCCAAGACAAAGTGCAAGGATGAAGAAGCAACTCAACGACTTGGCAGACAAATGAACAAAGGAAGAAAGAATAAATTGCCACCGAGACAATCATGCAACAAAAGAAGAAAACTTTGTTTGATCAACAAAGTTAGAAGAATAGATTAGTCTGAGGACAAAAAGGCAATATAAACAAAGAAGGGAGTGCAACTTCAGCTGGGCCAAGATAGACAAATCAAGATTAAAGAACCAAGGAAGTTCCAAGAACAAAGCCCTTTTATTGCTCGAAGTTTGGAGAATAGTTGAAGAGCTTCACTTTGTTTGCAGATCAAAAGTTCATCTATTACTCATGACAGACAAAGCATCAGACAAAATGAAAGACAAAGTAGAAGCTGCACAATGAGCATAGACAAAGCTAAGAACAAATAATGTAATGCTTGGATTGAAATGGGCTACAACAGACAAAGGAACGATTGTCTACCTATGATAGACAAATGCAATGTGCAAATTATTCTATCCAAGACATAGCAGAACACAATTCATCTATTTCTTACACCTGACGAATGTCGCACTTCTTCTATTCGAGCAAGTTGAAGTTAACTTTATCTATCACCTCCAACAGATGATGAAGAAAAAAGGAAGCATATCTTACTTCATCTGTTCACCTTAAAGGAAATGTGTGTCAATCGATCACCTCATCTTCATCAGCACCATTCAAAGTTAGTCTATTATCATTAATAGACAAAGCATATACATGAAGGATCGATTAACAGACAAATCTTTTGGAAGAATTATGATAGACAAGGAAGCATTTGTCTATCAGTAAATGCAACATCATATGCATCAAAGTTCATCTGCTATTTGTGATAAACAAAATCATTCATATGGAAGTTCAATTGATAGACATACTATTGAACAATTCATTTATAGCTTATGGTAGACAAATGCAGACAGAGAGAGGCTGTGACTTGTCAAAAGAAAATCGACTTATGTGACTAGCCATATAAATGACATCTATACTCAAGCCATCATTATGCAGACTTATATCATTCACCATTTTTTATGGTAAGTGGTGCTCCAACGTTTCTAACCTATGATGAGTTAAATGAGGAATAGATTTATCATAGCTCATTCTCCTCTTTGAATGGTGTTGCAGCAGCTCAAGACAAATCAGAAAGACCTAGACTTCAATGACAAAAAACTCAATGATCTTATTCATTCAATCTTGCTCCCCTTTTTGCATTCAACGGATCCCATCTTCTCTAATGGTTGAGATTTTGAAAAAGCTATTAAAGGAGAAGAAGCAGGACGATTTGAAGGTGGTGAAGGAACCCATTCTAACGAGCTTAACTTTATGCAAATCTTTTCACCTATAGCCAAGAGCTTAAATTATCATATATCCTTCTTGAGCTTAAAACTTTATATCCTTATAGCCATTGTATTTCTATTTTACGAAGATCTTTTTGTACTACATAGAGCTAAGAGAGAGATCATATCATCCCCTATGCTTTTTTAAAGTGTTAATTATTTGGTAAACTTGAATCTAGAGAGTTTGTAGTGAGTTCGAGAAAACTACCAAGTTTGCCTATGATCTTTGAAATGGGTGAGTTTCCTAGTGAGCTCATGAAACTAGAAGAAGTGTCGGGGACACTTGTTTATGCCCCCCGGAGCTGGAATCTAGAAGAAGTATCAAGGACACTTGTTTATGCCCCTTAGAGCTGGAATCTAGAAGAAGTGTCGGGGACACTTATGTATTGCATTGTACGGGGTATAGTGGAACACAAGGAATAATGACTTGGTATCCTTAGAAGAGTAGATGTAGAGATGGGGTCCTTAACCACTATAAAATTTATCTTGTTTGTTTGTGTGTATTTGTTTATTTGCTTTATTCTTCATGCATTTTATTATCTCTATTATTCATCCTATGCCACACCACACATAATCATGAAAAGAGCAAAATGATCCAATGAGGGTTAAGCAATGAATTTTTATTTATCCAATTCATCCCTCCCCTCTTGGGTTAAGCCATACTATGGGAACTCTACATAGATGAATTATTCTTTCAAGTGCTTTGTCTCATGGATTGTCTATTGAACTATAGAATGACTTGTTTCTTCAACACTTCATCTGTTGAGTTATCTATTGTAAATAATAGACAGATTATTGGAGTGCAAATGGATTTTCTTTATTACTTCATATGATGGGTTGTCTGTTGTACGCGATAGACTAATCATTGAGGCACAGATGAATTTTCTTCACGGCTTCATCTTTTGGGTTATCTATTATAGATAGTAGATGAGCTTAGTTAAATAAACAAATGTCATTACTTTGAGAGATGAACTTCTTGTTCTGCCATCTGACCTTCACTTCTTTGCTTTGTTTGTTTATAACAGATGATCATAGGCTCACTTATGATAAACAAAGTCTTTGCTCTATCATACAACCTTTCAATGCTCCACTAAAAGATCTTCACTTCTCTGCCTTTGTTTATTCTCAATAGATGACCATTGGATTAATTATGGCCTACTTATAATAGATGAAGTCTAATATATGCACCTTGTTTTGCATCCATCAAATATAATTTTTCACTTTGATAGACGAATGAAGACAGTTGAATCCTTTTCATTCGAGCTTTGTCTATAATGGCACTTCGTCTTTTGTTCTTTACTTACCCAAGCCTTAATGCTTTGGAATATATTTTATGTGCTAATTTTTCTTAAGGCCTATAACTTGATTCTGTATACTCAAAGCTTGGCAACAACCATTAGTACATAATCTTTAATCAAGTTTTGTTTGTCATCAAAACTATACATTTACACTAACAACATCTCCACCCTAGAAAGAGGAAACTAGATCATAATAGAAATCAAAATAACTTCCTTCATTAAGATCATCATAGAGCAGAATATCATCTCTAATTCTCTTGCTTACTTGAAATCTCCCTCTTTCTCCACAAGAAACACCAAGGCTCTACCCCTTAGAACCCTCAACAAAACCCTCATAGCGAATGTAAGAAGATTACCCCCCCAAACCCTCTCTCATTGCCTTAAAAAGTAGAAAACAAAACAAGCTAAAAATCATGCAAAAACTCTAGACAGCACTAGTCCATAGTCCCAAAATTAGTGTTGCAGCCTCAGAAGTTGCTGGATGTGTATCTTGATGTGATCGAGTTAGGCACCGAGGCCTTGGATTGTTATCCACTAGAGATATGTTGACTGTTTTGACCATAAATTCCTCATACAAATTCAGAATTACATAATTATTAATGCCTTGGAAAGATAACTTTGAGATATACAACTATTATGTTGAACATGTTTCCAAATAATCCTAAACATACTCCAAAATTGGACCACAAGTGATGTCATTTTCTACACATACAAAATTTCTGTTAGTAGAATTGAAGTCCGAGACAATTGTAGTGTTTTGGCCATAAATTCGATTTTACAAATCATATGATTCTTAATTTTTTGTATAGATAACATCAAGGGATAAAACTTATATGTTGAACATTGGAGTTGAATCCATTTCAATTGGTACTGGAAATGGTGTCAAAGTGGTGCCTTTTCACATTTAGCTTCTTTGACTTGTAATCTTCATTTTTTAGTCACTTATTCATTATCCAAACTCCATTGCTTTGCTCATTCCTCCACCTTGATATATTCCATATTTTTTTCAATTTGTTGCACTTAATAATCTATAAAAAAATATAATAAATCAACATAGAATTCACTTATCAAGTAACAACCAAATTAAGTATAGATTTACTAGAATATGCTTATAAACCACTAAATTTATATGAAAAGAGGATCCAAACTATATGTGAATCTAGGTATTAAAATATGGTAAAACATGATCTTATCAAATGCCCCCAAACTTAACTTTTGATCATCCTTGATCAAAATAGCAATCTAAATTCATGAATCGGTTAGGAAAATCTCTCTCGAACTATCGGTAACATGCCAGAAAAATTACACATGTACACATAAATCAAAATTCTTTCATGACACTTGCCATGTAATTTCATAAAACTCATGCTTTATCAATCCCTTCATGAAGTGAGAATGTGTGTGCTTCGTCACTCTCATGTTACATGCATGCTTTTCAATCAACAATGTGTAAACCAATGTTTCTAATTATCTTCACAAAATACTCCATAAGCTTGCTTTTCGTGATCCCTCTCCACAAATGTAAATAGCACTATCTATTTGAATCAATAAGTCTTTGTTAAGCTTATAATGGGGCCTTGGCTTTGGCTAACAAAGAAAAGGAATAAGGATTTACCAAGTTAGATCATAAATGAATTTGTATATGAATGTTCACTCCCTTTACTTTTTGTTTAGTCTTCTATTTCTTGTTATGGATTGTATTACTACCACACCCCAAAACTTATTTTTTTTTATTCATTGGGATGTGATCCCCCTAATTGAAAGAGGAATCCTTACGAATTGTTTTCTTTCTGTCGATTTTTTTTCCTTTTAGCATTTTTCTTTTCAATTCCCCCAAACTTATCTTATTTTGCTTCACTCATACCTCTCAAACAACCATGAGCATAGAATATGTCTTTTAATAGGTCAAACATGATTTTTCAAGCTAAAAGGGTTTGATAATGAAGCTAAAGAAAGAAAAGTTGAATGATGGATTTTCACATGGTTTACATATGCCATTCTCTCATAAGGCTCAATGGGGACACTAGTGACATGAATATACTAGGTTAGCTTGAAAGGCTCAAAC
>JAYJMB010001615.1:0-16399 GCA_036873735.1 Pouteria campechiana
CCCAGCTCCACCAACGGAGGCATTTTGGGAATTCTAGCTCCACCATGGGGGCATTCTAGGGATTTCTTTGAAAAATATGTCCAGCTCCACCAACGGGGGCATTTTGGGAATTCCTTTATAAAATATGCCCAACTCCACCAACGGGGGCATTTTGGGAATTCCTTCATAAAATATGCCCAGCTCCACCAACGGGGGCATTTTGGGAATTCCAGCTTCACCATGGGGGCATTCTGGGAATTCCTTCGTAAAATATGCCCAGCTCCACCAACGGGGGCATTTTAGGAATTCCAGCTCCACCATGGGGGTATTCTGGGAATTCCTTTGGGAATTTTTATTTATTCCTTGGGCCAATCCAAATTAATAATATTTAAAATTAATTGCATACATCCCTATCATGGGTACCATGCAATTACTAAGTTTGCAAGATAGCATTCACACACACACACACACACATATATATATATATATATATATTTATATTTTGAAAGCTTACTTTCTGAGGTTGATGCACATATCATCTCCAGCTTAGAAGATATTTTATGTGACCCTGACTTTTTATTTGCTTGATGTGTCAACAGAATTTTAAAATTGTTTATTGTTGTTGCTCGTCCCGATTTTGTGCCACATCAAGTCGGATTAGCTGCGTGCCCTCGTGGCGAAACATGCTGTTACGGTCAGAAAACTTTGGCCACGCAATGCGTCATCCAACGCTGATTCCTCAGAGCACCAGGTCAGCGTACTTCCCAGCCCCGCGCCACGTCAGCAGGGGTAAGGTTTCCACAGTTCGGCATGTCAGCGAGTGCACGACACCCCTTCGACGCACGGTGCTCGCCGGAGCCGGCAGGCAGGCGCATCAGTCGCACCATCAGGTGCGTGGAACCCTCCTCGGCGCGCTGGCGATAGTCGTGCATAACGTGGTGCCCGCGTCCGTGGCACGTCGACAACGGCGGCAGCTGCGTGCCATGCTGGCGCTCTCAGTTGGCTTACTCTGTTGTTGGTCGGGCGTGATGCAGTGCCCGCGTCCGTGGCACGTCGGCAGCAACCGCAGCTGCACGTCGTGCTGGCGCTCCCGGTTGGCTCTCTCTAGTGTCCGTCGGGCGTGAGGTGGTGCCCGCGTCCTCGGCACATCGGCAGTAGCAGCATCCTTGTGCCATGCTGATGCCTCTGTTCTGCTCATCTGACCTGCGCGCCACGCCGGAATGGCCTTGCTGCTGATGCATCGTCTCCGGTTGTGAGCACCTGCTCACGGTTCTGTTCGCTGCGTGATGGGTCAGCCGTCTGTCATGGTCGCTATGTGGCCGTGCGCCACTGTCATGAGCTGCCATTGCCGACGGCAGGGAGGCACTGTCGCTCGCTGCACAGGCGTCATTTTTGGCCGTTTCGTTAGTGCAGTCCACCCTTGCTGGTCATCGGGATGTATAGGATCAAGGCAATGCTTTGGCCTTCCTCCTTGCTGCCGGCGCCGTCCGTCCGCTGCTAATTGGGAACCCATTTGTTCATTGTTGTGATCGCGGGGCCCGGATTGCCTTGCCTGACCGTCGGATGCCCTGTTCAGGGGTGCCACAGAACAGGCAGCCATCCGCTGCAAGTGTTTAACTATGTAAATGTTGCTGCCGTCGCTGCAAACCTCCGCCCTTGGTTTCGGCTAATCGGACAGCCGATTGGACCCGGCCGAACAGCTAAGCTAGGTTTTACCACACCAAGTCTCTAATTTGGCGGTCGGAGGTGGGGCGACGACGCCAGACGGGTCTCTTGCGCTGGCCGCCAAAAGGGCGTCCGGTTTCGCCGGCCGATGGCCAAATGTCTGATCGGCTTCGTTCATCGAACTTTTTGCATCATGCCATTACTTTTAGGGTCCCCTCCCACGTCGTACGACCATCGACGCTAGCCGGAAGAACGCGCGACACCCATCGACGTCTGTTGCTTGCGTTGCTGCCAACGGCAGGACGTCACTGTCGCCGGTCTACTACTGCGTCGTCGCCATTCGAGAGATGTGTCACCGTTAATGCTATCGCCGGCGATGCCCTTTAACGCTGATAGCGCCGGCGGCATCTCCATCGGACACCCTGTTCGTGGCTGCCACGAAACAGCGGTGTCTCCCACTACCTGTGTTCGCCAACGTCGACTGTTGGCGATGTTGTCCGCCCCGCCGGTGCCGCTGTCCGAATTCCTTCGTGGTTGCCAGCCTTCATACCCATCAGCAAATCGAGCGCCTTACGACATTGCCGTCTCCATCGGACAGCGGCATGGCTATGTCCGTGGTCGGCTTTGTTCGTCCCACATTGACCGTCGCCGGCGCTGTCCACCGGCGTCGTCAGCTGGTCCGTTGCTCGTGCTGCTGCCAATGCTCATCTGCCGGTGTTGTCATCTGGTCAGACAGCTGATTGGCAGCGAGCAAATGGGCCACTTCGATTTTCCATGGCCCAACATCTGATATTTCTTAGATCTTCTCTAGAGACTTCTTCTCTTCTCTTTGTCTCTATTTGAGTCTCATTGTTGAGAGTTTCTTCTCTTATTTCCAAGTTCTCTTATCTTGTTGGGCTTTCTAATCTTTGTTCTTCTAATATGGATCTCTTTAATTGTTCAGTTTTCCTTGGTTTTTCACTAATCCAGCCTTGTGTTGTCCATTTGAAACTTATTCTTTTTAAGGTTCTTTCATCAACTATGTCTGAGACCTTAGACTCTTCTTTCTTTTCTCTAGTCAGATTTACTCCGACATCTCTAAGAATTCTTGTGAAGATCATCCCATATGGAAGTGGAAATCTTGTCATAGATTTCACTAGATATAGATGATCCACCATAATTTGTGCAAGGTTTATTTTTGTTTTGTTTTTCAAAGCCATAGCACTTTTGCATCTTTCTTTGAAATTGAATGTGTGGCTCCTATCCTTGGATACACATTATTTATCACTATTGTGTATGCCAATTTGTAATCTAGGCTCTAATGATTGGCATGTAAGTAATTTTCTTTTGCATCTATTTCAAATCCTACTAGGTCTGAGAATAATCTCACTCTGCTTGATGGCCACTCAATATGTTCTTTTTCAATTTTAGGGAGGTTAAGGATTCTTCTTAAGTTATCATGGGATAGGTTTATCTCAGTCTATCCTATCCATGATTTCTATGTACTTTAGTTCAGATTACTGATTAGAGCCTTCACCATTCTAGGATCTCTTTACAACTCAGAAAGTCAGTCCAGCCTTAGAATCAAAACCAGTCACATACTTTCAAGTTTATTCCCCTTTCTCTGAATACCTCAAAATTAAATGCTCTAGCCTTGACGATTTTCTTACTTTCATACTTTTCAAGATATCAAGAGTAGGCATTTTCTCTATTAAGGAAAATTACCACAAATGTGTCATCCTCACACCTTACTATTTTAGAGATACCTATCTCTGAGTCTTCATCCCTTTCCTTCCTTCTGATGCTTGAATCAGTTATTTTTTTCTTGCCATTATAGTAGAAAGAAGTGGAGATTCAGAAATTGATGGAGAAGATACAATGGAAGAGTTGCTTGAACTTAGGAGTTTGAATCCAGTGGAAAGTTGAGGAGCTTCTCTGAAGGGATATTTTTGGATGCTCTAAGGAAAGGAGTTTTTAGGTTTTCAGAGGTCGTCAAACATTTAAATAGAGTTTTAAAATTTTGTCTTCTTTGAAAGATGTTATCGAAGGCTCCGAAGTGAAGATGTGTGATCTTCGGAGGCAACAATCGTAATGGTTCGTTGACTTTGAAGCTTTACTTTCGAGGCATCATAATCTATTGGAGGCTACAAAATGAGTTTTGGAAGTACCAAAGTTTTACTTCAGGGGCATGGAATTCTTCGGATGTGTTTTAGCCTATCATTGGAGGGACTGAAAGCTATTCTAGAGGCTCCAAAATTTTTGAATTTTTAAATTTTCAAATTTATTCCTTTTATGCATCTTTAATTTGGATTATTATTAAGAGACATATTTTCCATCATATAAATGTTTTATTAATTTCTTAAATTAAGCATTTGGATCTAAAACACCTAATTGTCTTCTTAATTTACTGAATCTATCTTCTGGAAGAGGTTTAGTAAAGATGTCTGCCAATTGATTTTCAGTAGATACAAGTTTTAAACATATATTATGATTTTAAATATGATCTTTGATAAAGTGATGCCTAATTTCTATATGTTTTATTCTGGAATGCAAAACTGGATTCTTGGTCAGACTTAAAACACTTGTGTTGTCACATCTTATGGGGATATCAACAGAGTTAAGACCAAAATTATTTAATTGTTGCTTCATCTAAAGGATTTGAGCATAGCAACTGCCAGTTGCTACATATTCAACTTCAGCAATTGATAATGCTAAAGATGTTTGTTTCTTGGAAAACTATGATATGATCATGCTTCCTAGAAATTGACATGATCTGCATCTGAGTACACTGCTAAATTGGAATTAAAACCTTTTAGGTACCATAAATTGAGGTTTGGTGTGTTTAAAAGGTATTTAAAGATTCTCTTTACAACAATTCTGTATTACTCTTTGGGATCTGACTTAAATCTAGCATACATGCAGGCATTAAAAATTATATCTAGTCTTCTTGCAGTTAAATATAATAATGATCCTATTATGCTCCTATAGAGTTTGTTATATACTAATTTACCTCTTTCATGTTTATCCATCTTTATTGAAGTGCTCATTAGTATTCCATATCTTTTACCATCTTCAATATTAAGTTTCTTTAGAAGTTCTCTTCTATACTTGACTTTGTGAATGAAGACTCCTTTTTTTATTGTTTGATTTGTACTCCCAGGAAGAAATTGAGTTCACCCATCAAGTTTATTTCAAATTCTCCTTGCATAGTCTTAGAAAACTCTTGACAAAGATTTTCATTAGTTGCACCAAATACTATATCATCAACATAAATTTGAATTATAATAATGTCTTTGTTTACATGCTTAATGAAGAGAGTAGTATCCACTTTACCCCTTATAACCTTTTTCAATCAAAAACTTGCTTAGACTCTCATACCAAGTTCTATAAGCTTATTTCAAACCATAGAGGGCTTTCTTGAGTTTGAATACATGATTTGTATAATAGGGATCTTCAAACCCAGGGGGTTGTTCTAAATATACTTCTTCATTAATGAAACCATTTAAGAATGCACTCTTTACATCCATTTGATATAGTTTGAAATCTATGTATAATGTAAATGCAAGAAGCATTCTAATGGCTTCAATCCTTGTAATAGGGCGTATGACTCTTCAAAGTTAATACCTTCTTCTTGACAATATCCCTTTTCAACTAATTTTGCCTTATTTCTTACCACAATTCCTAATTCATCTAGTTTGTTCCTAAAGACCTATTTTGTTCCAATGATAGATTGATGGTTTGGTCTTAGAATAATATTCCATACATTATTTCTTTTAAATTAATCCAATTCTTCTTCCATAGCTAAAATCTAATTCTCATCTTCGAATGCTTGGTCGATGCAAGTTAGTTCTAATTGAGAAATAAAAGCAAAATTGCCACATATTTGGTGATAGGATAATCTAGTTCTAACTTTATCGGATACATCTCCAATTATCTAGTTTTCAGGATGAGCATGCATAAACCTCTAATATCTAGGAAGAGATGAGTTACCTTCCTCATTTACCTCTATTGTGGATGGTTCAACTTCATCCATTGTTATTCCTGATAGTGGAGCTTCTACTTGATTATCTTATAGTCTCAGTTTATCCACACTTGTTGGAAGATTATCTGTCTCATCATCAAAATCATTATTTCTTTTTGTAGAGTTAGTATGTTTATTAAATTTAACATGGATAGATTTCTCTATAATCTTAAGCCTCAGGTTGTACACTCTAAATGCTTTGTTACCAATTGAATAACCTAGAAATATACCTTGATCAAATTTACTATCAAATTTTCTAAGGCTTTCATTGTTATTGTTAATAATAAATCATTTACAACTAAAAGTATGAAAATATGAAATATTTGGTTTCTTACCATAGTATAATTCAAATGGAGTTTTGTTGAGTATGGATTTAGTAAAGATTCTGTTAATGATATAGCATGCAGTCATTACTTTAGCCCAAAAATACTGTGGGAGGCTGTATTCACTCAACATTGTCCTTGCCATTTCTTGTAAGGATCTATTTTTTCTTTCAACTATATTTTGTTGAGGTGTTCTTGGTGCAGAGAAAGTTTGAAGGATTTTATTATTTTCACAAACATTAGTGAATCTATGATTTTCAAACTCTCCACCATGATCACTCCTTATGGTAACAATATGAGAGCTTTGTTCATTCTGGAAAATACTTCAAAGAAAAAACTTCACCTTTGGATACTAGAAATATTACCTAGGTAAATTTACTATAATCATCCATAAGGACATATGCATAATATTTCCCTCGAAGGCTTCTTGTTTTTATTGGTCCAACTAAATCCATATGTAGCAACTGAAGGGGTTTGGTTGTGTATACTTCTCTATTTGATTTGAATAATTCTTTTACTTGCTTGCCTTTCATGCAAGCATCATGCAACTTATTGTCAAATTTGAGTTTTGGTAGGCCAATAACTAGATCTTTATTATATAATCTTTCAATCAGATTTTTGTTGGCATGTCCTAGTCTTCTATGCCACAACATGCATTCATTGTCATTCATAAGAAGGCACTTAGCTTGAATATCAGATAGATAAACTAAATATGTATTTTCATATATTTTCATGTCTTCTACCATATACTATAACTGATTAAAACTTATCTAGTACAGAACAAGATTGAGATTCAAACACAATTGTATAGCCTTTATCAAAAAATTGACTGATGCTAAGAAGATTGTGTTTCAATCCTTCTACTAAAAGTACATCTGAAATTATAGTAGATAGTGGTTGATAGATCTTACCGATCCCAAATACTCTACTTTTACCATTATTGCCAAAGGCTACTATTCCATCAAATTTCATTTTCAGTTCTATGAGCAACTCCTTATTCCCTGTCATGTGTCTTGAGCAACCACTATCAATATACCACGTACTGCTTTTTGTGGCTCCCAAGCACACCTGCATAGATAAAGTTAAGTCTTAACTTTTGGTACCCATTTAGGAATGGGTCTAGGTGAGTTAGTTGCAGGAACATTGCTACCCATTGTCTCTCGGGTAACATTGTTTTAATTGAAGAAATTTGGATTGCATAATTACATTTGGAACTATTTTTCGAACCCAAATCATAGTCTTTTTAGGTTTGAATTTTCTATGATATTGTTGTCCACTTCTTCTCTTTGATTTCATTTTTGACAAAGTGGAAGTCGATGTCTTTTTTAGAACATTATTTTCAGCTATAACTTGCTCAAGTATACTAATGCTATTATTGCTACTCTTGAACTTGGAATTTTCTTCCTTAATTTGGAGCATTCATTTGTAATTCTTTTGAGTTCCTTTTTAATTTCTGTTGGCTTTCATGCAAGTAAACATGATCACAAGTATTATAAATGAGGTAAGTTGAGTATTGAAGTATGTTGTTACACACTAAGTACTAAACTTATATCAAATCAGTAATATTTGATTGAATGGATTTTTGTAAATGATATAAAAACTAAATGTGAATAAATGATGAAGTTGACAAATTGTAAGAGCAAAAGAAGAGATATCAATTAATGAAATATCTAGGAATTCAACTTCACCTAGCAAATCTACTTGTATTGATGAATTACATTGAGTAAATTATCTTGCCACTCATTGTGAATCAGATGCACCGAAGTATCTACCATCCTTTCTCAAGTGATATGGTAGGTGTGCCTATTAGAAGTTACCCACTATGCCTCCATGCATATCTAAATCAATAAACCCATTAAGCTTGAGCATCCATGTATAATATATGTGCATGCAAGGTTATACTCACATGGATTACACATGTACAATGACTATCTCCATACTTCATTGCATCATATGTTCTTCAATTCAAGAGTCTATTCCTAATTCACCTCTCTTGAGTATAAATTAATAATCTTAGTTCATGCATTAATATTAGAAAAGAAGAAACAATAAGGAAGAAGATAATTTAACTTAAAAATAATCAAACATCAACACAAACTTCATTGCTAAGATCCATTTATCCCTAGATAAAAGAAACTTAGAACATCATATTTGAATTAAAAATAGCTTAGTAATTGATAAACATCATCATATTCCAAGGTTGAATGTTGATTCAAAAATAAAAGCTGAACTAGAAAAACAAGAAGATATTCAGGTTGCATTGGCTTTCGCAGCTTTCTCTAACGATTTTCTTACTCTAAGCTCTTCTCCAATCCAACTCTCTATCCCAACTATGTTCTAGATGTCTCCTAGAATAACCAAAGCAATAGGGTTTTAGTAGAACTCCTCCATGAATTGTAATGCCTCTATGCATAGAGATCCTCTTCCAATAATAACTCAGTATTTTCCAACAAAAATATAGCTTCTCAAACATTACAATGCATAAAAATAGAAGTTCTCAAAAAACTAAGTTGCTAAGTATCCTAGGTTCTAAAAATTGTAAAATAGTCTTGAGCTTAAAAATTACCTTCCAATAATACTTTGCAATTCATATGTCTCATACTTTTATATTTGCAACATTCGACGTATGGAAAAATAACTAAATTTGTGCACTTCTAATTCCAAGCTTTGATTTGAAACTTTATTTCTTATTAGCCTACTTTGAGGGCACTAAAACTTAAGCTACAAATTTAAATTTTTGCTTCATAGGCATGCAAGTGAACTTTGGAGTCACTAAAGCCAATTTCGGAGTCATGAAATATTGCTTCAGAGTCACAAAAGTTTGCTTTGGAGGCACAAGTCTGCTTTGGAGGCACATAAGTGAAATTTAGAGTCTTTGAAGATAATTTTGGAGTTAAAAAATGTTACTTTGGAGTCACACAAGTAAACTTTGGACTCACTGAATATTAACTTGGAGGCACCAAGTCTGTTTTGGAGTTTTGATGTTTCAGTGAAATTTTAGTATAATTATCATAACTTTCTCATATGAACTCCAAATTGAAAATTTTTTATTGGATTGGATAAATAATTACAATATATACAACTTTTATGTTAATCACCTTTCCTGATTCTTCTTGTATCTCGATTCGTATGAGCTCAAAGTACTGCCTTTTGTGCCTTTGAAATTGATATTTTGAAGTTTTTTGGAAAGAGTAGCACTGTTTTGATCATAAATTTCTCATTATAACTCAGATTTATACTATTATTTTTGTATTAGATAAATAATTTTAGGGGCTACAACTTTTATGTTGGTCACTTTGTCTGAATCATTCATCTTCTATGATTCAGGAACCTTCAAAGTAACGCCTTCTATTAGATAAAGTAGCATACGAATGTGAAGCTCTATTAGTTGTACTATTTTAGCCCTAACTTTCTCATATAGATTTAAATCATGTGATTATTTATGCATTGAAAAGATAAGAACAAGGCTAAAACTTTCATGTTGAACACATTTTCTAAATATGCCTCTATCAATTGTAGAAATTGCTTTAAAGTAACACCTTTTATAATCTTTAGTTTTATTTTACAAATCAATAAAACAAACTCTATTAAGTGCAATATCCACTAAAAAATATTAAAATAAGATCTTAAACATGTGAATTTAGATATAAAAAATATGATATATTATGAGCTTATTGGTTTCTGTATACTTCTCTTTCAAAGTCAATAAATCTGAATAAAATTCTTCTAACATTTCTTTATGACTCAGAGTTTTAGAATTAGAATTTACTTGCTCTTTATGGATTACCATGAAGTTGATTCCCATATGAAATTCATCTTTAGTGCTTCTTTTTGGAAAGATTTGGCTAATTTGAGCTTCATGTTCTTCTTCTTCCTCACTTTCAATTTCATTTATAATGTTCTCTAGCATCTCCCATCCTGGTAGAGCTTTCTTTTCCTTCTAAAATTTTTTGCTAGTTCGATTATTGTTGTTATTGTTACTATTGTTCCTTCTGTCAAAATATGAATTGTACTTCTTCTTTTGCTGATCATTTTGTCTCTTGTCTAGCTCTAGATTGTTAAACTTCATGTGTCAAAGTTTCCTACAATTGTAACAAGTGGGTGGTTCTTTCTTTCTGTCATTTGTTTCAAAATTATTTCTTAAACTATTTTCAAATTTTTTCTTCTTTAGCATGGATTTGAGTATTCTCATAATCATTATGATCACTTTGTCTTCATCTCTACTTGTGGATGCATCAGTTTGGGATTCTTCATTTTTTTATTCAGCTTTAAGAGCAATTGCTTTCTTGCCTTTTAGTTCTTCTATATTTTGCTGTTTCATTAACACCTCATGAATTATAAGAGAACCCATAAGTTCTTCTAGACTTATTATGTCCAGATTTCTTGCTTCTTAGATTGTTGTTACTTTGGGCATCCATTGTTTTGACAAAGATATTAGAATTTTCTTCACCATTTTGGGCTCTGCATACTTTTCTCCTAGATTTTTCAGCCCATTTGTTTTCTTTTGAAACCTTCTAAACATGTCTAAGATAGACTCTATCTCCTTCATGTTGAAAGCTTCATATTACTGCACAAGAAGATTTATCTTTAGTTTCTCTTACTTATTTTGTACCTTCGTGTGCAACCTCTAATTTGTCCTAAATTTCCTTTGTAGTATAATAAAAGGATATCTTGTCAAAATCAAAGGATATAAGAGTACAATAAAGACAATTCTTTGCCTTAGCATCTTTTTTAGCTGCTAAAATATCCTCAACAGTGTATTTATCCCCAATATTTAGGATAATTATTCTATCTTTGATGGTTTTTCATAGTTAATAGTCTGAGGCAATCAAAAAAATTCTCATTCTCATCTTCTAGTATCAATAGTTTGTACATCAAATAGTGGAGTTTTGGAAGTAGATTGACCTTCAGCAGAAGGTTGTGGAAATAGCTAGCCATAGAGATCTCTTGACAAGTTATTTGATTAGAATAGTAATGTATAACCAGTGAAGCCTACTCTGATACCAATTATTGGTCCTATTCAGATGGTGAGTCAAGGGGGCGGGGGATGAATTGAGTCTTTAAAAATTTTGGCCAGATGATAATCAAAGTGCAAGACTAAAGAAATTACAAACAACACAATGCACTTAGTCTGGTATTTTTATAATGGTTCGGCCCTTCACTTGGGTTCCTACTCCACTTCTCTGATTTCCCTTCTCTACTAAACTTAGGTTTCACTAACACTTGTTGGTTTTACAAGCTCACTAACAGCTTACTGGTTTTCCAAGTTCACCAGAAACTTTTACATGAATATCCAACAAGTATCCTACTTGCTTTCACTACACAGATGCAAGTTCTCAAACTTGCAAAGATATATAGAATTAAAAGTGTATAAATATTAATGTCTCTAACAAACTGATTTTGTACTAAGTTTGAAAGTAATAAACATAAATAATATGATAATAAAGGCAGTAGAATTCAAATCTCGATAAGCGGTTGAATGAATGGCTTTGAATGCTTCTTTGAGTAAACTGCAGTGGAGTTGAAATCATGGAAGAAAATCCTTAAAGACATAGTAAATGCTCCCTCTTATTTTTCAGTGTGAAAACCATTATGTTCTTTGATCACACTTAACTCCTATTATATTTTAGATCTCTGACTTTCTTTGAGGTCTCTGACTTTCTCTATTGTAGTAGGTGAGAATCATTAAATCCTAAGAAACATTCAAATTTAAGACCGTTGTACTTTCAATAAGGTTTTGGAGGCTATAAATTAATTTTAGACCCTCCGAGCTTCTAAATAATATGGAGTTTTTGCATATCTCAAACAAGTTGCCATTTCTTTGGATGCACTGAAGATGTGCTTTGGAGGCTCCAAAGCGGGGTGATGGGAGAAACTTGCATCAGATGAATTGATGCTGACTCCAAAGTTTTGGTTTATCTCTGAAGTAAGTGTTCTGTGATTCCAAAGGAGTTCTTTGTCTCCAAAGTAAGTATTTTGTGACTCTGAATGACTAATTTTGACTCCAATGAGTCACATTCATTGAAGAGTTTTTGGTCTGTTAACTCTAAAAGGCAGAATATTATTGTCTCAGAAATTCCTTGTCGACGCCGAAGAGCTTTAACTTCTCTAAAGGTTTTGAGTTTGTAACTTCAAAGCAACTTGATTGATTATAAAGTAATTGACTTAACTCTGAAGCTTGTAAGCCCATGACTCCGAAGTGAGTTAACAAATTCTGAATTATTTGAGCTTGTTACTTCAAAGTAGTAGCAATGCTATGACGTTATTTCTTTCTTTCTCTGAACTGCTTCAGTGGCATCGAAATGCATTTGTTTGACTTTGATGCATTTTTACTGAGTCCGACATTTTACAACTTCATGATCTTGAAAGGTTTTTCCCTTTGTCTCTAAAGTATCTCAGTGGCTCCCAAGGGTTAACCTGTTGTCTCTAAAGAGTTTGAACAACTCTGAAGAAATGAAATTTAAACCCAAAACTAACTTTGAAGCTTGTATTTAAACTTTTTGTTTTCTTCAATTAAGTACATCTATGATTTATATACTTAGTTTTCTTGAGCATTTACTTATTTCTTCCTTTGATCATCATTAAGATTATTCTCAAGTTAAGTGTGGAAAGTTATTTCTGCAAAATGCTTGAGAATGAATTGTTAGTACCTTAACGTGTCACTCATGTCTTTACTTTTCATCAAAACATAGTTTGTTAAGAATGTTCATCATCAAAATCAAGTTATTTTAAGAGTGTATGTTTAACAACTTCCACTCAATTTGATGTTTTTGCCTTGTTAGGGTTCTAACCCAGTCATAAATAGTAGCTTTTTGGCAAAGATGATGAGTTTCATTCTAGGAATTAGAAGGAAAATGGTTAATTAGTAAATTAGACATGGTAATTTGGTTTTTTTCCATCTAAATTACATTTTCCACATATCATGGTTTCCTGAACTATGATTTTTGAGGATTTGAATTGAATTGGTTGAGGATTGTTGTTGGAATCTTGGGGAAAATGTATAATTGATCAATTATTATGTTGTAAGACTCATTTACAAGTAAGAAATTCAACTTTGGATTATGATCTACTTAAAGGTTAGATAGGGCTTTTGTGTATAGCATAGATAAGTAGTTAAATCACTGAATTATGCACTTCATTGACGTATAGTTATGCTTGATTACCTATTAACTAAATTGTAAAATAGTTAAATAATGTTAAACATGAACTTCCTTAAAACCGTTCTCTGAAATATTAAGATTTTAGAGATGCATATGAAAGATTGGAGGAAGTGTTTTCATAAGGGACATTGATGTAATTGATTAACCCTATTAAAGCTTGAGATTAATTTTGAAAGAGTTTCATTTGATGTATAATAAATGAACTATATGGTTAGAAACTGATGAAAGGGAATATAGGTTAAACAACCTTATGACTTAGACGAGAGGTTAAACTAATGCACTTGTATGGCCTATAAAATTGTTGGTGGATTAATTGATGGTATTTGGAAGCATGATGCCTTAGTTTGAGATAAATTAGTTGAGCTTCCATTAGTAAGTAAATGGCATTGTAATATATGTAGGATTATGGAATAAATGGGAAGTCGTGGAGCTTGAGGAGTTGAAAGAACTTGAAGACTCATGAGGTAAGTAGGCGCTTGTTTTGTTGGATGCATGGATGGGATAATGAATGTCCCATTTGTTGGTATGTCCTTATATGAGATGTTAGATCATAGAATGAATTATTTTTGTATGTAAGTTATATCTAACCAATTGGATCATGTAATGTATGTTGGAGGGATAACTAGTATACCATTATTGTAAAGTTGATAACCACTTGGATTTGTGAATGTATGACTTGTTAAGGGATGGCGAGTATCCCCTGGTTCTCCATGTTGTTGATATACACGCATGTGTTATTTATGGGAATAGTGAGTATCCCCCATAAATGGTTGAATGTTAGTTAATTGTGCTGGGAATTGCAATGAGGATGAAAAAATGATATTATGATTTATAGAAAAGTTAAAGCTGAATATGTATGAATGAAGTTATATTGGTATGAGTGAATGCAAATGACTGAGATTGAATTGATAATATGAATGGGAATTTATGAGTATTAATTATGATTCTATTGTTAAGAAATTTTTGTACTAGTCTTGAAGATGCTATTTTGATTAGTTATTACTTTCCAATCATGCCTACTTACTGAGTTCATTGTGACCTCGTGTCTTCTTATTTTAATTTTTAGCTGACAGGTTAGGTAAAGAATTCGAACTGTGGGTAGGAGTTGAGAGACAGGATTTAAAGATCTTTTCTTTGTGGCATAGGGAATTGTGATTGTAAATTCATAATATATTGATATAATAGTATTTAAAGGATTTGAATTGATGTATTAAAGAAATGGATTTACATGTCTTAGTGATAATTGTTTACGATATGTGGATGAACCAATATGACCCTGTGTGAGTGTCATCATGATTCAGCTTCGGTCTTGGAGCTGCAATTATGGGCGTAGATTTATTATTTTCAATTATGTTAGAAATTATGAATATTGAAATTAAGATTTAGATTGGATTTGATATGATTAATGCCAGGTTTAGAAGTTGTTAATCATATAAATTTATAAGGTGTATGATTGTACAAGTGTGAAACCCATATATTTTAGGTGATACTCTATCAAATTTTAGGCAGAATATACCCCTTAAAAATAGAAAAATTATAGGAGAATAAGAGAATTGTAGCATTTCGCATAGGCCATACTAGAGAACAATCTACAAGATGGTCCAAACATATAGGGTGGGGGTGTAGGGCGTTACAGATGGCATCAAAGCCTAGTGACTTATCTATGTGATAAGTCCTCCTCATTTGTGTGAGAGTACTAAGCCCAATATCATGATGGCAATGGTTAGTGGAAGGGAATAGGAATGACATGCCCAATATGAGTTGATGAATCCATAGGAATTTATAGAAGAACATTAGTGTAAGGGTGTTTTGAAGACGTGAGTGAGAGAAAGGAAATGGTATATCTGAATAGATATGTGTATGGACTCTATGATGCATATCGGTGGTGGCATATATTTTTTATGATCAGAGTGGCGCAATGAGGCATGGTGGTGCTTATATGCATCTTGTTTGAATATTTGAATGTTATTGTTTATAAGCTATGTGAATTAGAAATGACGAAACTGTAAAGTTTTATGAATAGATTTTAAGAATTGATTTCAGTTTTGTTTGTTTGATTGAATTGTGCAGGAATTATTGGATTCCTTAGAATGAACAAATTGTGTGTAAATCTTTGTTAGCTATTTGATTAACTTGATTGAACCTAACATGCTATAGCAACATATTTGCTTTTGTTGAAATATGTATGTAGTTTAAGACTGAAAGAGTTCTGTAATTAGTTGTATGTAAGGAACTTTGAGGGTTCCTTGAAGAATTTCTAATTCTGATTGATCAATATGAAGGATAGTATGTTTATATATTCTTGAATAACTTTACTTGTGTGCAATTGAATTGAATGAATTATTGAATAAGGATAGTGACTATCCCATTTGTTTGACTACATGTGGGCTATTATAAGTGATGTGTTGATATTATGAATTGTAAGGATAAAAGTTTGTATTTCAAGTATTCATTTTGAAATCTATTCATCTGGCAATTTGTGGAATGGTAAGGGTATAGTGATATTATATTGTATGATGAAATGATGCGAATTGTGATTTACAAAATTGTATATTCCTCAAGATATTTGATTGAAAATTTGATGAATGCTTGGATTGGGGATGTTCCATAGCTAAAGGATAAATGCATGCTTGGATTTGAATATTAATATTATTTGTGTGAATTTGGGTTTGGCTATTTGATTAAGGCTTGGATGCATGGTTGAGGTACATGCTTGGGTTTAGATGCCTCTTGGAATAGAGTTGATATGTATTAAGATTTGGATGCCTGAGAACATAATCATTATGGATTTGAGGTTTGGATGCCTGCTGGGCTGGCTTACTTGGTTATTTGGGATCCTGCCCCTAAAAGGGATTTGTTTAGTGATGCCGCCATTAATGGCGAAGATGCCCAATATGGGACTCCTTTGCTTAATTAGTAGGTGTAGATGGAGAACTTGTAATCCTTGGGTTACAGTGATGGGTAGATACCATAGATGGCATCGATAATGTTGTCATGGATTTGGTAATTCCGTAGTCAGGATTGTAGGGATGGGCTGGATTACACCAAAGTTGTAAGAAAGTTGAGTCCTCTTTCTGGTATCAAAACCATGTTAATCTGTGTATAATAAAGAAGAAGATGAACAGTAATATTTGTTAGATTTAGTCAGGTTGTTGTAAGGCCCTGGAAAATTTTACAAATGTAAATTTTTGCTATTGTAAAGTTTTGGTAATTTTGCCGGGTCGATAGGTTGTCTAATTAAAGTTTTGAGAAAATTATTATGAAAAAGTTAT
>JAYJMB010001616.1:0-16393 GCA_036873735.1 Pouteria campechiana
TATATATCTTTTTAAACCATCTGGCACAAGAGGCGCTCGCTCGCTACCTCCGCTTTGTGGTTTCGCTGCCTTGAAACTCTCTTTTCTAGTTATTTTCATCCCCCTAATTTGATCTCCTTACTTGAAATTCTTATTTATGCATTTACCCTATCAAACATGAAGCAATGATATATTAATAATAAAAAGTAAGATAATATAAATATAATCTAAAAACTTAATAATCAAAGCAAGCTTATTTAAACTAATGCAAGTAGCCCGCTTTATTAATGCAAAAACATTACTACTTCTAGAAAATTGAAAAGACTAAAAAACAACTGCTTGGGTTGCCTCCTAAGAAGCGGTTTATTTATCATCTATGCAAGATAAACTCCCTTTTTTCTACAAATTTTCAACACTTTGTTCAATTGCAATTGCTTTGACTTGCTCTAGTTGGCTAGGCAACTTCCCAGGTCTATGACTTTGAAGTGCTTCTGTAATTTGTCCTAACTAAGTTTCCATCTTTGTCATGAATGCCTCCATGTTATGAAACCTAGAATCAATATTTTGGAATTTGCTTGAATGATTTTGTAGCTCAGATTGTGTTGCTTGCATGAAACTCTGTAGTGTTTCTTCAAGCGTAGGCTTCTTTGGTTGAGGTTGAAAAGAGGTTCTAGTTTTATTCTAATTTCTTTCTTTGTTCCAAGAAAAGTTAGGATGATTCCTTTAACCAGGATTGTAAATGTTTGAGTATGGGTCATTTCATGGCCTCTAGTTGTAAAAGTTCATTACATTAGCTTGCTCAGTATGACCTACAAAATGTTCATTTGAAGGGTAAACATTAGGTGAATGTCCTGAATTACCACAAAGAGAACAAACCTCTATTAGAACAGGTTGTGGTTGCTTCAATTTCACCATCATTGAGCACATTGCCTTCATCTGCTTAGCCATCTTTGACATCTGCATTGATAGATCAGAATTGATATTTACTTCATAAAGTCCCCTATATCTACCTCTTACACTTTTCTATTAAGAATTTGTTCCCAACATCTCGTAAAGCTCATAAGTTTCTTCTAGAGACTTTTCTCCCATGGCTCCACCTGTAGCATTGTCAACCATGGCTTGGCATGGTTGTGTTAGTCCATTATAGAAAAATTGGTTAAGCAATTCAAGTGGATATCTATGATGAGGGCATTGAACTAAAATTGCTTTAAACCTTTCCCATGCCTCATGAAAATCTTGACCATCCATCTGAGAAAAAGTAGCTATTTTGCTTCTCAATTTAGCAGTTTTTGCATGAGAATGAAATTTTTCAATGAACTTATTATAAAATATTCACCAATTTGTCAATGAGTCAAGAGCTACTATCATGAACCATGTCTTGGTTGCATCTTTTAGAGTGTATGGAAAGCATCTCCTATGTAACTGATCTTCTGTTAGCCCTTGCAATGAAAATGTTTGGATGGTTGCATAGAAATCACGCATGAAAGTCAATGGATCTTTTGAAGCTAACCCATGAAAAGATGGAAGCATGTTAAAGTAATAATGTTTCAAGTCATAATTTCTAGCATCCTCATCTAACACAATGCATGAAGGTAAAATCCCTATAGTAGTGCGTGCAAACTCTTTCATTAATTGTTGAGCATTTTGAGCTTATTGCACTTGTTACACTAGTTGAGCCACTCAAATATCCTCATTATCATCCATGTTTACTTCTTCTTCTTCACTTAAAATCTATATTACAATTTCCACTTTATCAGCATGATTATTTAATGGAAACAGAGTAGGGTTCAGAGATCTCCTTCCATGTATTCACAATACTACAATAGAAAGAAGGAAACAATTAAAAATGATCTTATATACAATTATACATAAAACAAAAAGAAAGAATGTAACTAATCTTAATCAAATTAGTTTGGAACCATTCTTTGGCAATAGTGCCAAAAACTTGATGATTCAAATTATAATTGCTCATAAGTATACGGACATATAGCAATATAGTGTGTAATGCAAGAGTCGATCCTAGGGAGAACAGTCAAACTGGCTTAATTAATTTTAGTTACTGAACTATCCTAACCCTGAAAGAAAGTATTTATAACTAAACAGACTTGGAGTAAAGTTTGTTATAATTCCAAACTTTTAGAAACTTAATAGAATGAAAATAAATCAATGGCTGAATATATTGTAGAGAAATTAGCAAGATAAAGAAGTCTAGGAATCTTATTTCACTACTAGATGATAACCCTTTGCCAATAGAATGTTGGACTTAATGCCTCACTTGGGTTCATTCTTTCAAAAGTAAGATTATTACCATTAGGTGTATAGGTTTAAATAAAGTGCTTTCACTTGTTTCAATTACCTATGGTGTATAGCATAATTGAAGTGAAAACCCATCAAGCTCAAGAACATAATAACCAAAATAGAATGGTTTAGCATACGGTGTCTACCTTAACCATCTATCCTTCTTGTTCAAGGGAGCTTATGGTTTAGTATATGGTGTGTACCTTAACCATGCTTTGATAATTAATTTAACTTATAATACTGGTGATCAAGCAATAAAATAAATTAAATCATTGCAAATAACATCATGAATGAAACAAGATCATATAATGTTAATAATATCCAACAATCCATGACAAAGAGTATCAAAAAGGGTTACATCTTCACTCTAGAAAAAGAGATTTAGTTCATAAGAGAAAATAAAATAACTCCCGTATATAGGGTGATAACAATGAAGAACATCTTCTCTCCTTCTTTCTTACTTGCAATCCCTTCTTCTTCTCCATGGGAAATCTCCCAAAAAAAATGGCTCCAAACCTCAGAGAAAAAATCCTAAAACCAACGTGTGACGAACCCCTAAAAAATCCTAACTTTTTGCTTAAAACCCTCAAAATACACAACATGAAAAATTTGCAAAAATTACTGGCCCGCCACTAGTGCCAATGGCGCCGGCTTGCTACCTAGCTAGTGGCTATCTTTGGTCCTAGTGTTGGTAGTGCCAGCTGGCTATCTTGACTTGTGTTGGTTTTTCGCTCCATTTTTCAGCTGTTTTCTTTTCCAAACTTTGAGCTTCTTCTTTTTCATTCCTTTTCTCTTCTTTTTCCATTTTCAAGACACCTAGAAAATTCAACAAAT
Organism: Pouteria campechiana; assembly: GCA_036873735.1. Classification (NCBI taxonomy): domain Eukaryota; kingdom Viridiplantae; phylum Streptophyta; class Magnoliopsida; order Ericales; family Sapotaceae; genus Pouteria; species Pouteria campechiana. Next base: position 3,112 of record JAYJMB010001616.1, read on the forward strand.
ATGCATTAAATTCATCTAAAAGAGACAAGGATTTTGCAACTAAATAAGCGTAAACATGTGTAATATAAGTGAATGAAATTCACTCATCAATGTAGACAGAATCATTATCATCCCTCCAGGAAAGCAACTTAAAAAGTAATGGTTGATTCTTCAGTCCCCACCATGAGCTTGTCTTCTTACTATGCTTGCTTCTGAAGTGTTCTACTCTGAGTCACTTCATCTTTGTGGTGCAGAGAAGGATTGCGATTTAGGGGTTAAAATAGATTGAATATAGGGGCTATACGAGGTAGTTGATATGATATTTTTGGAAAGATAGAATAACTCATGCTAAAAAAAGAGTCCAATATGATAACAACAGCTGTAAATTGATTGTGGTAAGAAAATGATGTGTAATCAACCTTGAAAACCAAGATTAAGATGAAGTGAGAGTAGAGTACTATATAGAAATAACTAACTTTGTCTGAGACGAAGTCTAGTCTTAAAAAGACATATCCAACATTACAATCTCAGGCACAGAAACATTAAAGATTTCATTCTCTAATGTTCACATTAGTCATGCCTAATTCTCCTCTAATGTTGCAGAGGTGTCTAATGGTAGTGGCTTAGTGAAAATGTCAGCAAGTTGAGCATTTGTGGGTATATATTCTAGATACATATCATGATTTTCTACATGATCTTTAATTAAGTGATGCCTAATTTCTATATATTTGGTTCTTGAATGTAGAACAGGGTTCTTTGTCAAGCATATGGCACTAGTATTATCACATTTGATGGGTATGTCTCCATAGCTTAGTCTATAATATAGAAGTTGTTGTTTCATCCATAGCAATTGAGCGGAACAACTTCCAGTTGCTATATATTTGGCTTCTGCTATAGAGAGAGCAATACTAGTTTGTTTTCTAGAAAACCATGATACTAGACTATTTCCTAGGAATTGATAGGTTCTACTAGTACTTCTTCTATCAACTTTGTATCCTCCAAAGTCAGCATCTGAATATCCAATGAGTTCAAAACTAATTCCCTTATGACAATAAAGTCCTTGATTTGGTGTGTTAACCAAATACTTAAAAATTTATTTTACTATAATAAGATGAGACTCTCTTAGATTGGACTAAAATCTAGCACATAAGCATACAATAAAGAGAATATCTGGTCTAGATGCAGTAAGATAAAGAAGAGATCCAATCATACTTCAATATTATTTTTGATCTACAAGTTTATCATTTTTATCTTTGTCCATCCTTGTTGATGTGCTCATTGGAGTGCTTGCTACTTTAATTTCTTCCATTTTAAACTTCTTTAGCATATCTCTAGTATATTTAGACTGACAATTGTAGTTTCCATCATCTTTTTTCTTGATTTGCAATCCAAGTAGTTCAATTCCCCCATCATAGGCATTTGAAATTCAGCCTACATAATCTTTGAGAAGTCTTGACAGAGATTCTCATTAGTCACTCTAAAAATAATATCATCCATATAAATTTGAACTATCAAGATATCCTTGTCAATATTTTTGATAAATAAGGAGTATCAACTTTTTCTCTCTTGAATTTATGATCACTTAAGAATTTGTTCTGCCTTTCATACCAGCCTCTTGGAGCTTGTCTCAAACCACATAATGCTTTGGTGAGCTTATAGACATGATCAAGTAGATCATCCTTTACATATACTTCCTCTCTTAAATATCCATTTAAAAATGTACTATTTATATCCATCTAAAATAACTTAAAGTTCTTATAGGATGCAAAGGCAAGTAGCTTTCTAATGGCTTCTAATCTAGCTACAGGGGCATACGATTCTTCAAAGTTGATTCTCCCTTCTTGGGAATACCCCTTAGCAATTAATCATGTTTTTTTTTATAACTAATCTACTCTTATCCAGTTTGTTTTTGAATATCCATTTAGTTCCAATTATATCAATGTTCTTTGGTTTTGGAACTAACTCCCATACTTTGTTCCTTTCAAATTGGTTAAGCTCTTCTTGCATTGCAATGATCCAATTTTCATCATTTAAAACTTGACCAATGCTAGTTAATTCAATTGTAGAAATGAAAGCATAACGACCATAGACATTTTGCATAGACCTTCTTGTTTTGACACCATTATAGACATTGCCTATGATTTGTTTGTTGGTTCCCATAGGATGGTTTAACCCAAGAGAGGAGGGGTGAATTGGGTTTATAAAAATTAATTGTTTAACCCTTGTAAGATTATTTTCGCTCTTTTCGTGCTTGTGTGCTTTGTAATGTAGACTAAGTGATAAACATTAAACAGCAAAATAGCAAGTAAATAATCACACACACAAATAATCATGATTTTTATAGTAGTTTGGGAACCCCGTCCCTACATCAACTCTTCCAAGAGCACACACTCGTTGTGCCTTGGGTTTCACTATATCCCATATAGTGAAAATACAATAGTGTTGTCTTGCCTCACCTTTCGAGGCACGACTTATCATTTTACACTGTATTTTACCTTGAATTGCCCACTTTTAGGGTGGGGTGCTTCGCCCAAATTTTGGCAAAGCCTCCTCTGAATTTCATCAATTCAAACTTGTAAAATCATACTATACATTGACTTCAAATAAATCAATGAAATAATTTTAAAACACACATATCCACATTCCCACAGCCCAATATCTAGTTAAATCATGATGGCAATAAACCCAATTAACTAACACACAATTCATCTATAATTACAATTACCTTATTATGACATGCCATTCCATCTATTATACATCAATTGAAAGTTTATGAATACAAACATACAAATACACTCTAAAATTTACAATATCAACTCATTATACTGCAACAAAATTTATCTTCAAATTCCGCTTACCAATTCCACCCTTTAGTTAGAATTCTTGACCAGACTTATCACTAAAAATAAACAAGAAGGCATGAGTCTGGGCAACTTGTAAGTAGATAAATGTATTAAACAACAATTAATCCACAATTAGCACATTTCATATCAAATAATCACTATTTCCAAATCAAGAGTTCCATGTTATTTCCATCCAATCAAATAAGCTCATATTGAATCAATCTTCAATTTAAATATACAACAAAGGGATCTTATCCATCCCTCACATTAAACATCCATATCAACCCAAAATATCAAATATTCCAATCTAAGGGATACTTAATATCCCTAACAACCAAACAACATCAACTTAAACAAATACGGGATATCCACTATCCCCAATCAAAACATACATGCCTGGATTTCAAACAAATGGGATATACATTATCCCTAGCCATTCAATGGAAAAAAATGCCTACTTACCTCAAGTTCTTAGCTCTAAACTATTCTTCCAACTCTACGCCTTTTTATCCTTCTTAGATCATCTTGTATAGGTAAAAACTCTTTCATTACAAATGTAGCTCGAACTAATTTCTTCTAAACCAATGAATATGATTTATGGCTAAACTTATATAATTCTTAAGTGCATAATTTCATACTCATCAATTTTCAGCATAAATACTCTAACCTTTCTTATCACAACAAAGCCATGTAGGCTATTCATATCCATATTATACAAGAACAATCAAATTTTAACATATTCAACAAAGTTTCTTAAGGAATCCTACTCCTAATCATATATAATCATCATACAATATAACTGGAAAATAATTAACGTTCATAACAATCTAATTAAGTGTTTAATACCATCAATTTATGGGTTACATGCCCCAAACACAAATCTTCTTTAACCCTGACTTAAGGCATAACACGAATTTTATTTCCACTAGCTCAAATTGACCCAAACAAGCCTCAAAACATCATTATTTTGATATTAATCATTTTTTCCATATTAATTTCATATAATTCATGAAATTCCACAAAATTTACTATTCATAGAACCCTAATAAGCCAAAAATCATGATTTTCATAGCTAAATCATTCCCAATTCATGATAATCAACCCATAAAATCATTTCTCCCATGATTTCTATACAAAATTCATCATTTTCCAACAAAATTCTAGAAATTACAAAGCCCTAGTTCAGTTTAAATCCAAATTTAGATGGGGAAAACAAACTTACACTGTGAATTAAGCATAGTTGGCACCCATAGATGAAGATCCAAACTCAATGCTCCCATTGGCATCTTCTAGTTGAAGAAAATCAATTCTTCTTCCTCCTTTTCTAGTTTTAAAGGTTGAAACTCAGGTTTATGCACAGGATCAAGGAGTTCTTCACATAATCACAGAACATTCCAAGCTAAAATAGTAAGGAAATGGGCAAAATGGGTTGGGACGAAGATAAGGCATGTGAGAGGCAAAATGGAATGAAAAATGACAAAACAGAGTGAGGTTTAGGCTTAAAAAGTCACATTTTTACGATACTTCAACATGTCAGCAAACTCTTGCTGCGATAGGGAAAAGCCTTGCCGTGGCAAGGTCTTGCTGGACGATCAAAATGAGAAATTTTGGGACCTTGCCATGATAGAAAATGACCTTTGCTACTATAGAAAAATAACATTGCATGGCAAGCTCTCACTATATGCCAAAAAAATATTTTTTGGGGGCTTGTTGTGGTAGAGAAAAGCCTTGATGTGGCAAGCTATTTTCTATCCAATATAGTGATAGTAATTTTGTCATAACTTTCACATATGATGTCCAAATGACCTAATTTTTGAGACATTGGAAAGATAATGTCAAGGGATAGAACTATTATGTTAACAAATTTTTATAAATCCACAACAAGATGTCAAAAGTTTCCATGAAGTTGATCCATCATATTCATCATATTATTTTTCATTCATTTGGAACAGCTTTGGTATATTAATCATAACTTTCTTATACGACATCAGAATTGAGTGATTTTTCTTCCATTGGATAGATAATTTCATGAACTAACTTTCTTATTAAACAAATTTTAAATTAGTCCATTATCTATGACCAAATTAGTAAATAAGACTTTTTTTATGTTATTTACCACTTTATTTGAAGTCAATTTCTAAAAATCACTCATCCAATTGGTTTTAACCAAATTTCTTTGAGTTTTTTTGCTATAATGACTTCACATGTCATTTTTATTCTAAAATGCATCCAAATCTTAAACCAAGATTCCCCACACATCACATACATCAAATAAAATATATTCATGCTATTTTCTATCTCATTTAAGGTCAATTATCAAAAATCACCTATTCAGTTCATTTTAACTGAATTTTTTGTCATAAGTAACTTCATAGACCATTTTCATTCCAAGTTACATCCAAAACTCAAACTAATGTTTCACACACATTACAATACACATAATGACTAATTTAGGTCCTTTGTATAGCTCAAATGCATGCTTTTGCTCAAATTCACCTATTGAGTTCTTTTCACATAACCTTGCACTTCATAATTCAAAATTTCAAAATTATCTCAAAATTTCGATTCAATATCTCATACACATCACATTATACATAATAATCATACTACATCGGTCATTCAAGTCATATACATGACTTTATTAAAAATCAGTACTTGGGTTCATGTCACTCCATTCAGTCTTCCATAACAATTTCTTTATAAAACACTGTGTATTACCTCAATTCTTCACTTTATTGTAATGCAAAAAATTTCCCCCAAATTTCAATACCATAGGTGTTACAAGTGCTCCCATCACTCTTTTAGATTTTAGCTTTAAGGGGCATAAACAAGTATTCCCAACACTTTTCTAGATTCCAACCCAAGGGCATAAATATAGTGCTCCCAGTACTCTTCTGGCTTTCATGAGCTCACCAAGAAACTCACTGGTAAATGTCATTTGAATTCTAGTCACATAAATCAATTTTCTTCTAACAAGTCATGACCTCTCTCTATTTACATTTGTCTGTCATAAGTTGTAGAGGTATTCTTCCATAGGTTTGTCTATCAATTGAACTTCCACAAGAGTGATTTGTCTATTGTAAGTAGTAGACAAACTACGAATGGTGCAAATGAAGTTGAAGCAACTAATAGACAAACTTTGCTTTGTCTGCCTGAATTCCTCCAAGAGATTTATTTATTGGTACATCGTTCGTGTATGTGCTTTATCTATTGTAAATATCAAATGAACTCTGGGTGGCACAGATAAAGTCAGACTCACTGATTGATAAATTCTCTTTCATCTATACAAACTGACAAAGTATGATATTCTTCCTCTGTACTTCATTTGTCTGTTGGAGGTGGCAGACAAAGTTTGCTTTATCTTACTCAAAGAGATAAAAAGTGTAGTATTCATCTGATGTAAGCAATTAACAAACTTTATTTTGCTTTATCTTGGATGGAGTACTTTGTATTTCGCATACATTTGTCTTTTGTAAGTTTGTAGATGAATGTGTCTTTGTTTGTTGAAGTCCCTTTTGGTCCAAGTAGCTCTTTGTCTACTTAACTTCATTTATACTCACTATGCAGCTTCTACTTCATCTTCCATTTTGGCTGATGCTTTATCTATAGTAAGTAATAGATGAATTTGATCTACAAATGAAGTCAAATTCTTTAATTGTTCTTCACACTTTGAGCAACAGAAGGGGTTTATTTTTGCAACATCTTTCTTTCTTCAATCTTCATTTGTCTATCTAGGCTTAGTTGAAATTGCACTCCCTTATCTGTTCATATTATCTTTTTGTCCTTAAACTAAGTTATTCTTCTAACTTTGTTGATCATACAAAGTTTTCTTCTCTTTGTGCATGATTCTCTAGTTACCAATTTCTTCTTTCTCCCTTTATTTGAGTATTTGATGGAGCTTCTTCTTTTTTCTTTATCTCAGATGTTTCTAGTAGGTGTAAATAGTTTAAAATTTTCAAATAACTTTATACTCTTCGACCATGGCTTTGTCTTCAACTGCTTTCGTCTTGCATTTATCTATGAAAATTTCTTGTTGTGGTTAACAGACAACGCAGACTCATTGTAGCACATCTTTGAAGCCTTGTTTTCTCCCTTGCTTTGTTCGTGGAAGCTTTTCTTAGATAATGCAGCCTTTCTTATTGCTTTTCTCCAAACCTTTTGTTTTCTTCTTCTTTTTCCACATTTTTCATTAGTTCAGCCTATTTGAAACATAGCAGATAGTTATGTCAGTTTGTTGTAGATGATCATGATCCTACACTTGAACTTTTCTGCACATGCTACATTCTTAGCTTTCATATATAATAATAAATTATATTTTTATCCTTATTTGATTTAACGATGTTGTAAAGTAAGGATAACATACGTCTTTATTAAGTACATAATTTGAAAGCTTAAGTAATTATGGTGCTTAGTATGATTTAATAAATTTATGCAACAAGGAATAACTAATATTATATGTACCATAAAGTAAAGAATGTATGCTTCTATAGTTAAACATTCATAGATATGTATTCATGTCAATTAACATTTATTAATTCATAACTATGCATATGATTGTTAAAGATTCAAGCATACATATTCCTTATCTTAGTACAAGTTTTGTTATCATCAAAATTATATACAATAATACTGACATTATTTTCTAAGATGAGCACTAATAAATCTCAAATTAGTGGGAGGTTGATAGGGGACATTACCTGTACTTACCTCCTCTTCATTTTTTTGAACTTTATATGTCTTCACAGTTTTTGTCATCTTCTTGATCCTTTAATTTGAGCTTCTTCATATTTGTTGCAACTTCATCTGCATCACTATCAGACTCCTTTCTCGAGGTTACATTTGCTTCATCAAATTTAACATGTATAAATGTAACTCCTCGCTTTCCGAGGTGTTACTCACACAAGAATAGGAGGACTCTTGGCTAGAGTCTCCCCAAAACTTACCCACTTACACTTGTATATACATTTACAAACACCCATAGATGCTTAGAATTATAGTCACACTATAAAGGTAAAGTTCATGGAAATCATTCTCGCATCTAATTAAATAATGACATGTAGCTAAAAACATTCCACATGGTTAAATTTACATGATTTACACTATTAACATACTAAATGAATCACACTTTATATACATTACAAAATATTTATCAAAAAGATAAAAGTTTCTAGTTATCATGGTTTATCACTCTCCTAAGCTCCAACCCCTCGTTGGGCTCCATTGTCTGGCCTGTCAACTAAAACATAATAAAATATAGTGAGTTTGTGTAACTCAGTAAGCAGGCATAATTCAAATCAATAATTAAGTCATAAAATGTAATAAGATTCATATGTTCAAAACCAAGCTATATTGAACTATACCATCATGAATTAAATATGATTAATAACAAAATTCCTCATTAGAATCCACCACAATGTCTACTATATCTGATTGTATCTACTCACAATGAAACTTACTTTCTTTTTAATGCAATCCTTTCATTTTCAATCATTATTTGCCCACAAGCAATTAGCACCATATTCGAGACGCCATAAACCAAACCAAGTGCATAATATCACACTCAATTAGATTCATCTTTCTTAAAACTTTGGTGTATTCGAGTTTTTCCCACTACCCTAGCTACGAGTGTTATGAGATGTGAAATATCTCATCATCACTACAACATAGGAGTCATAGGTTTTCCATTTACACCTATAATAATCAGAGGAGTCTTAAAATAATAGGTTGATAAGACCTCTTCGCCAAATGAGGCGGTATCCATAACAAAGCCCTAATAAGAGCGGGATCCCAATAACTAAATGACCATCCCGATAGGTGTCCAAACCCAATTTACTATAATCCTATATCTCATATAGGGGCAATTATGTAAGCCATACTTAGATTATAATACTTTCATGCAATTATCAAGCCCAATACTATAACTCTTGTGACATTCAGAGTTTATCACATCATCACATTTATCTAAACAAATCTTCAATTATTAACCAAGTGACCAAACTTAATCACAAACTTAGTTAAAGCATCATTTCCGAATACATATGATTTACTAAATGTGTTTGCAGGCAAAGGAAAACTAAGGAATAAAGAAAATGAGACAATCAAAGCCAAATAAGAAGAGATACAAGGACTTAGGCAAAAAGGGCATAAAGGAAGTCAATGTCGCGACATAGGGGGACCATATCATGACATTAACGTGGCAGGGGATTCAATGTCGTGACACAGAAACCCTATGTCACGACACTAAAGAACTTACACAAAACCATGAAGAACAAGTGGTGTCATGACACAGACAAGCTGTGTTGCAACATTAAAGTAGCAATGGGCACAATGTCGTGACACTTAACCCTATGTCACAACGTTGAATCAATGTTTTCTGCTGCCCACCTTTTCTTATGAAAACATGTCCTATTTCCTCATTCTCAATGTTTCTTGCTTACTTTCCCTCAATCCTCACTTGTTTAACCTTGATTCTCATGTATAATTCCCAGCTATTCTTTAAAATGCTTCAATCTTTCTCATTTGTTATTATGCAATAAATTCATACTTTTCTATGCAATTGATAACACTTCACATATACTAATTTCCTTCATAATTACCTCCATTTCTTTCAAACTAACTTCATTCTCTTCTTCCCAACTTTACACTACATATGTTGCTTAATTGGCACCTCTCTAAAGTATGATATACAAAGTTTATTCTAAAAATGAATCCATAACACAATTGAATAATATCTATAATGAAAGATTTCAAATTCAGTAAAAATTCTTAAGCAAATAACCTACTTACCTTGTGTGTATCAAATACACTTCTCTTTTGATATGATCTTTATATGGCCAAGGTCAATTTCGCAATTCGGGACTCCTACATTCAAAGCATATGTCTTGTAATTATTAAAGTGCAGAATGTATTACTTATTAGTTTCATCCCATCCCCTAACTTTGTTTAAGGAAAATTCACTTTATTGATTAATCTTCAATGAAACACAATGATCATAGATCCATTAATATAGCTTAATCATGCTATAGTCCTTATTGTACTATTTCATCAAACATTTAGAATGCAGTTTCTGAAATTCCTCATGTTCATCATTCACAAATTGGGATTTCTATTCTAAATGATATATTAATGCATTTGAATTGATTTCTTACCAAAATCCATATTCAAAACATCCACTTCATACCAATTTTTCATTTTCCCCCAAAACCCTAACTCCTAAATTTTGAGAATTTACTCTAAAACTCAGAATTCAGAAATTTTAGCTACTAGAACGATTAATGGATGACAAAAATGGCTTACTACTTAGTTTACTCAACCTGAAATCTATCAAATCCACTCACAAAATAGAACCCCAATCTGTTCTTCAACTCCCACAGTCTCAATCCACTGAATTTAATGTTTGCTTGCTACTAAAGTGTTGCTAAGCTATTTATTATTGATTTCCCCAACTCAATTCATAAATTCCTAGGGAAAACAAGAGTTTTCTGAGGTTAAGAGTGAAAGGGGGAGGGCTAGAAATGTTGGGTGTTGAGGAGTGAGGCTGGTGGAGCATTTTAAGCTCCACCCCTTATAATACTCCAGTGGTGCAAATCCTTAGAAGCACATGCCGCCCACATATGCTATGTGCTAACTTTCTCTGACACTAAAATTTCTGTCTGTAGTTCATAATACTCAATTCCCTTCATCACATTCATCAAGATTCTTTCATTTATATTACAAATTATGCATACGTAGTTCATTTACACACAATAAACCAATTCTTTTCATTATAGAAATTTTAGGGTCTCACAATAACTGTTCTACACCCTGTGTTTTCTCAATGTATACTCTAAATGCTCTACTATTAGAAGAGTAACCATGGAAGATAGCTTCATCACTTTTTGGATCAAACTTTCAATTGTTCAGCATATAGCATGAGCATCCAAAGGAATGAAAATATGAGATATTTGGTTTCCTTCCTTTTCAAAGCTCATATGGGGTTTTCTTTAAGATTTCTCTTATGGTAACCTTGTTCAGCACATGGCAAGCTGTACTAACTACTTCTCCCCAGAATCTTTTGGATAATTTACTTTCATTCAACATGGTTCTTGTCATTTCTTGAATTGTTCAATTCTTTCTTTCCACAACTCCATTTTGTTGAGGAGTTTTGGGTGATGAAAAACTATGGTAAATTTCTTTCTTATCACAAGAATTAATAAATTTTTTATTCTCAAATTCACCACCATGATCACTACAAATAGACATAATTGACATTTGTTTCTTATTTTGAACTAGCTTAGAGAACATATAAAATATTAAAAATGCTTCATCTTTGCTAGTCAAGAGAATTAACCATGTGAATCTAGAGTAGTCATCCATGATTACATATATATATATATATATCTTTTTCCTCCAAGGCTGACAACATTTTATGGTCCAAATAGATCCATACGTAATAATTTTAGAGGTCTAGATATAGATTCCTCATTTTTAGGATGGAAGGATACTTTGGTCTTTTTTGACAATTAACAGGATTACAAATTTGATTTTTGTCATAGTTTAGTTTGAGTAAACCAATCATAAGATCCTTTTTTCATTAGGATTTGATATTAGACATGTTGATATGTCCCATCCTTTTATGTCACACCCATGGATCATCTTTGACTGCAATTAAGCATTTTTCAACAATATCATCTAACTGTATTAGATAAATATTTCCACGCCATTTTTCACTGAATAATAAATCATTGTCTATCTAAATACATTACATGCAGATGGTTCAAACATAACTTTGTGACCCTTGTTACATAATTGATTGATACTTAGTAAATTATGCTTGAGTCTTTCCACATATAATACATCCTCTATGCATGTATTGAATAAACCATAGATTTTACCTATTCCTCCATCTATCAATTTCAATTCTTTGAACAAATTCTTATTCCCAGTCATATGTCTTGAGCCACCACTATTCATAAACCAGGCATTGCCAGATGTAGCCTTGAGACTTACCTCTGTCTCCAGCTCCATTGTGCATTGCTCTTTGATGGTGATTTGATCTATTAATTCATTCTCTATCTAGGTCATGTAGTATATTCTTGCGAGGTGTCCAACTTTGTTGTCACCTTTATTAGTTAAGCTTGTCCCTAATGAGTCTTCATCATTCATGTACATTCCTCTAGCTTGGTTTCTTTAAGACTTCTTAAAGTGTCTTTTTTGTTTCTTTTATCCTTCTCATTTATATTTGCATTTTCTTCATTAGGACACTTAGGAGACATGTGTTTAATCCCTCCACATCTATAGCATGCGGGGAGATCCTTCTTTCTTTCAGTTATTTTCTTTTGTTGTCCAGGTTGTCTCCTTGAGGTGCTGCCTCTGCTGCTTCTTGCAAACTTTCTAAAGTTTTTGACAAAACATGGCCATATCATCTTTTGATTATGATGTCAAATCACTGTTGTTCTCTTTGGTCACTTTGAGAGCAATCATTTTCTTTGGTTTTGTTGGCTCCTCTCTCTTATTTATGATCAGCTCATGTGACATCAGTGAGCTGATGAGACCATCCATTAAAAGAGTATTCAGGTCCTTTAGTTCCTCTATTGTTGTAATGTTCTGGTTCCATGATTCTGGTAGCACCCTCAATATCTTCATTACTTGTTCAAAACTTGTGACTTGTTTTTCAGTCCTTTCAAAGAGTTAGTAACTTTAGAAAAATGAGCTTACACTTCTGATATACTTTCTTCATCTTTCATCTTAAAATTTTCTAATTCTCCTATCAATATATTTCTTCTAATTCCTTTAACTTGTGAGGATCCTTCATATATAGATAATAATTTATCCCAAACACCTTTTGTAGTAGTGTAAGAGGATACTCTTTTCAAACTCATATAAAGATAGTCTACAAAATAAAAAGTTCATAACCTTTGCATTATTTTGGACTAAGGAAGCTTCCTCTTTAGTCCATGCATTTACTTTAGTAGTGGGAAGAGTGATTCCAACTTTAATATCCTTCCAAGACTCCATTCATTGGCTATAATGAATTGCTTCATCCTCAACTTTTAGTAAGCGAAGTTAATTCAATCAAATAGAGGTGGGCAGGTAGACGATTGCCCCTCAGCGAATATCTATAAAGAGGATAATGGGTTTGCCATTGGATCACTACAAATGTTTATGTAGTCCGCTCTAATACCACTTGTTAGTCTCAAAGATTAATCAAAAACTCAAGAGGGGGGGTGAATTAGTACTTAAAAATTATTGCTTAGCCCTTTAGAATCAATCATCCCTCTAGCAGTCAATTCAAATCACTCAATCAGTCAATGCATAGGGATTTTTCTAGTGGTTTGAATAAACACTCTACTCCACTCTTCCAAGAATACTCTTCTCTTAGCGTCTTGGGCTCTACTGTTGATGGCTTCCATCTGTCCCCGGCAACGGCGCCCAAAACTTGATGGCTTCCATCTGTCCCCGGCAACGGCGCCACAAACTTG
>JAYJMB010001617.1:0-16390 GCA_036873735.1 Pouteria campechiana
ATTTAGGAATCAAATAGGTGCAAAAGATGAAGTATTAGGAGAATAAAATATGACATTTTGCATTCTCATCATTCTCCCCCAAGATACCATGAGAAATCTTCTAGAAGGCCAAGTTACTGATCCACCAAGAGTAAGCTATTAAGGAGAAGCAGAGAAATCTCTAATATCACCCCCTTTAATCTCTTCGTAACCCATGTGTTCCATGAAATCCAAAGGAAGGGGTATGGAATCACCAGCCCAACCCCAATTAAGAAAAGGTATAATCTTGACCACAACAAATACTGCCTGTTCCATAGAGACATTGGCTATAATATAGATGAATGCCGCAACCTGAAAGAAGAAATTAAGAGACTTATAAAAAGAGCAAAAAATACAGCAGTTTGTACCTAGCACTCCCCAAAGAATAGAGGCTAGAAGGGAAGATCGCCCTCAGAGAGGAGTGGCATGTGAAGAGCATGGCAAGGACACTATAACTAAAACCAACTAGCCCACAGTAGGAACCATCAATATCATCATAGGCAGTCCCATACCAAGGCCACAATCACACTTAGAACAAGTCAAAAAGGTAGGACAAGGCTTGAAATGAAAGAGAAAAGAGGAAGATTTCTCCATTATCTTCTCAGAAGAAGATGCGTCTCACGTATCCACTTTTGTGGATGACGCTGTGGTCATATCCACAAAAATATCTAAATTCTAGGTAAAAAGAATCATGGTGGACAATGATTCATTTGCAAATATTTTATTCTACTATTGCTTTAAGAAGATGAAATTATCAAGGAAGACACTGTGAATCTCAGAAGGGCAACTGACGAGCTTTACCGAAGATGGTGTACTCCCAAAGTGAATCATCATGCTTCCTTTCAAAATGGGGGATGGCACCAAAAAAATCATAGAATTCTTGAATTTTTAAGTTGTGAACATACCATCCACGTATAATGTTATATTGGGGCACCCTGGCCTCAACAAGATGAGGGAAGTCATATCTATGTACCACTTTGTCATCAAATTCTCCGCTAGAAGTGGGCTAGGCATTGCCAGAGGAGACTAGAAGATCGCCCAAGAGTGCTACAAAGTCTTGTTGAAGGAAATGGTATCAAGAAACATGAAAGTAGATACAATGGATATTAGAGACAAGCACCAAATAACCTAGAGCAAAACTGATCAAGTCTCTAGATATGGTTCCACTAACCCCTGGATCCGGGAATAAAACCATCCAAATAGGCTCCAATCTGGATGCCATGCAGAAAGAGGAACTGGTCGACTTGTTGAGAAAGAATGCTAACGTCTTCACCTAGGAACCATCTCACATGCTAGGGCTGGATCCATCGATCATTTTTCATAAATTGTCAGTTGATAACAGCCACAAACCTGTAGAATAGAAGAAGCCATTATTCTCGACAAAGAAAAAAGGAAGCCATCTCAAGAGAGGTTGATAAAATAGTGAAAGCAGGATTCATTAGACCAGTCCATTATCCAGAATGGCTAGCAAACGTGGTTATGGTGAAGAAGGCAAATGAAAAGTGGTGAATGTGGCTGGACTTCACATTGTTAAATAAGGCCTACCCTAAAGATAACTACTCCCTTCCTAACATCAACCAGTTGATAGACTCTACCATTGACCATGAGCTACTCACTTTCATGGATGCATTCTCAGGATGCAGTCAAATCCGGATGCATGAACCAGACTAAGAAAAAATGACTTTCATAACCGATGTGAAAACTTTTTGTTACAAAGTTATGCCATTTGGTCTAAAAAATGCAGGGGCTACCTATCAAAGAATGGTTAACACCGTGTTCAAGAATCAACTAGGAAGAAACATGGAAGTATACATTGAGGACATTATGGTAAAAAGTAAAACTCAGGTACAACACATCCTACATATAGAAGATACATTCTAGACCTTGCAGAACCATAGGATGAAGCTAAACCCTCAAAAGTGTGCTTTTGGGGTCACCTTTGGAAAATTACTAGGATTCTTAATATCATAATGAGGCATCGAGGTGAATCTAGAAAAAATCCGAGCCATCTAAGACATGAAAATACCTAGCAGTGTCAAGGAACTCCAAAGATTGATTGAAAGGCTAGTAGCACTAAATTGGTTCCTATCTAAGTCACCAAAGAGAAGCCTTCCTTTTTCAATGCCCTTCACAAAGAAGAGACAATAGAACTAGGTAACCATGAGGTCAGCCCTGAGACACAAAAGGTCTTCGAAGAACTTAGCATGCCTCGCCTTCCTCCCCCTACTAAGTGCCCTAGAATGAGGAGAAACCCTGTGTCTTTACCTCACAGTTGGATTTGAGACACTAGCAATAGTCTTATTCAAAGAGCAAGATCAACATCAAAAACCAGTTTATAGTAGGATCCTAAGAGGCACAGAGATGAGATACCCCACAATTGAGAAAATCGCCTTTGCTTTGGTAATCACTGTGAGGAGACTCAGGCTATATTTCCAAGGACATCTTATTCGGGTATATATAGATTAGCCACTCAAGCAGCTCCTCTAGAAGATGGAACTATATCGATGCTTCATCAAATGGTCCATAGAGCTCAATGAGTTTGATATCGAGTACCTACCAAACGGAACCATAAAAGGACAAATCATGGTAAAATTCCTCATGTAGTGCACAAGTAAGGCAGAAGAGCCAAAAGCTTCTGCACCCAATAGAAAAACTCTCCCATAATTATGGATCTGGCAAAATAAGCATATCTATCTATGGATCCGCTTGAGCAAGCATCATTGTTCTCGAATCTATCTAGGTACTAGGCTCTGACTCTTATGGATGCACTCAATGCAACAGCGTTGACACGCTCGTCTCCTCCTATGGATCCATCAAAGTTGGAAAAACCTCCTCTAATAGATCCACCATTTAAGCCCATGCCTCAATGGAGCTTGCACGTAGATGGCTCATCAAGAAAAGAGGGAGTAGAAGCCAGCCTTATCCTGCAACATTTGAAAGAAATTTGAGTCGAATATGCATTAAGGTTCGAGTTCCCCACCACCAATAATGGTGCTGAATATGAAGCTTTACTAGCAGGCCTCAAAATTGCGCGAAAACTAAAAATTCAAAATCTGATCATCTACAATGATTCTCATCTTGTGGTTAAACAATTGACAAGAGAATACGAGACCAAAGAACCACTTATGATACAATACGATGGCTAAGGTAATATTAGGGCAGATTTATCGTACAGATATCATCTAGATACCTAGAGAGAAAACGAGCAAGCTAACTAATTATCAAAGTTGGCCACAACATTATCTTTCCTTAGTGAACCATTTTGGTGGAGTGTCTCATAATGCCCAGCTTCCCAAAAAAAGAAGAATGATAGAGGACCTAGAACCTTCTTGGATGGACGCCATACATGCTTATCTAAAGAAAGGCAAAAAACCAACGGATCCGATAGAAGCAAAAAAGTTGGCTCGATTTGGTGCCAAATTCCTTTACCTGGATGAAAAATTATATCAGAGAGGACACTCATAGCCGTACCTCTGATGCATGACAAAAAGAGAGGGAAAAGAAATCCTCAAGTAGATACATGAGGGAGAATGCTTAAACCACGTAGGTGCCAAAACTCTCACATTCAAAGTTGTAAGGAAAGGATATTATTGGCCCACCATGGTAGCAAAATTCAAAGAATATGTCAAAAAATGTGATAAGTGCCAAAAACATGTCACCATCCCCTGACTCCCAGCAACCAAACTTTCAACAATAAGTAACCCGTGGACATTCTATCAATAGGGAATCGATATTTTGGGGCCCTTCCTGCCAGCAATAGGATATTTATGGTTGTGGATTATTTTACTAATGGGCATAGGCCAAGGCAACCAGATCCATCTCCATAGAGGAGGCTCAGAATTTCTACATGGAGAGCATAATGTGTAGATTTGGAGTCCCAGGAATCCTAATTTCAAACAATGGAACCCAATTCAATGGCAAACCATTCAGGGAATTCTGCCTTTCCAACAGAATCTGACAGAAATTTTTCTTAGTAGCACACCCACAAACCAATGGTTTGACGAAGGCCATGAATAAAAACATCCTAACAGGGTTGAGAAAAAAGATTGAAGGATCTGAGAATAGTTGGTACCAGGAGCTTCCAAAGGTACTCTGGTGATTAAGGACAACACCGAAAAAGTCCACAGGTGAAACACCCTTTATATTAACTTAAGGATCCAAAGCTGTGATTCCCATTGAACCTAAGACCCCTTCCGCTAGGATAAGAAATTTCAACCCGGAGACAAATTAGGAAGCATTGGAAACAAATCTAGATCTACTAAAGGAAGCAAGGGTCAACTCCCAAGTAGGAACGACACGACATTAGGCCTGGGTCAGACAATATTACGATAGGAAAGACAAAGCATAGGACTTCAAGGGGACTTGGTATTATGGGAAGCATCAATCAGCAACATGACCCTCACAAGAGGAAAACTCGCCCACTCCTGAGAAGGTCCCTGCAGAGTTGTCAAAGTCCTAAAAAACAGAGGCTATAGGCTTCAAAGGCTGAATGGGAAAAGCATCCCACAGACATGGAATGTCAAGCACATGAGGATGTATTACTAGTAATAATACCTCTTTTCTATCCTTTTACATTTTTATACAAAGTTTGAACTATGCAATAAATATATTATTCATGAAAAGACTCTTTTCCCTATTCTAACAAAATTTGAAGCAAAACATCAGTTTTGCAGAACAAAATCAAAGAGGGGCTAAATGAAGTCGCTAAGAGTTACTGATTCTGTAGTACAAAAACAAAGGGCAACCTGAGTGAAGTTGTAACTAGTTCCACAGTACAAAACCGAAGGTTGACCTAAGTAAATTCATCACCAGTTCCACAATACGGAGCCAAAGGCCAACCTAAGTGAAGTTGTCATTGGTTTCACAATACAAAATCGAAGGGCGACTTAAGTAAAGTTTTCGTTGGTTCCATAATACGGAACCGAAGGGCGACCTAAGTGAACTCGTCACTAGTTCTGCAGTACGGAATGGAAGAGTAACTTGAGTGAAGTTGTCACCAGTCCTACAGTACAGAATCAAAGGGCGACCTGAGTGAAGTCATCACTAGTTATGTGGTACAAAACTGAAGGGTAACTTGAGTAAAGTTTTCACTAGTTACTTAGAAAAGATAACTTATGAAGAATGATTGTATCGGTCATAAAACATAAAGACGCAAGAGACAGAATTGAAAACTAAGTATCATTTATCCATTGAAAATATTTAACCTACAAGTCTTCCTCGTCCAGATCTACATTGTCAATATCTATCCCGGGGAACTTTTTGGACACTTTCTTTTTACAGGAATTGAAAGCTTACTCAAAGCAGTCAGCAATTTGGTGGAATAACATCTCTTGACACTTAGGCTCTGCTTCTAGTTCCTCAAAATGCTGTTAGCGGATCTAGGCAATATCAACAGCATGCTGAGCCCTCAATGAGTCAATCTCCTATTGAAATGTTGCATCCTTGCTCCCAAGTGCACTAATCTTCTACCGCAATGACAACTCTCTTATGATAAACTCCATCTTTAAGGCAGTTCTTGGTGTTGGAATTAACAAATTCCACCGTAGCATCATGATCAGATTTTGCCTTAAGGAGAGCCTTCGCATCATCCTTCTACACTACTTTAGCAGCATCATGCTCAATAATAAGCCTGTACTCTCTAGCATTGAGAGCAAAAGTAGTCTCGTTAAGCTCCAGGAAACACCTCTGCTCATTTTTCAATTTAGCTTTAAGAATGACTAGCTTAGCTACAGCGTGGTCTTGATCACTCCAAGTTGAGGGACACAATCTCCTTTTCTCCCCTACAGCTCCTCCTCTACCTCTTGGAGCCACTCAAATTCTATCCACAAATTGATTTCCATCTCACAAAGTTGCTAAGAAGTCATTGAAAGATGCTCTTAAGTGCTTAGGAGCTGATTCATGCAAAACCTCATCTGGTTGATAAAGTTCTGCTTGGTAATTACACTCCACACAATGTCTAACACAAAATCCACTACCAAATCATCCCAAGGCATGTTGTAAGCATGAAAGTGGTCTACAGAGCAGGAAAGTTTGGTTACAAAAATGACTGCCTGCTCCAGATGCTTCAGGAGAGAAGTGATCGGACCCTTTCTATGAGTAACACTTAGAGGTGAGGAAGGTCTCAAGGAACTTAGACTAGCTGAAGTAGGATCATTGTTAATCCGAGCTACTCCAAAAATAGGAGGCGGCCCACTCAAACTCGAAGCCATAGCCCGATGGCGTTGTGTAGGAGGAGCAAGGCTAGAACCAGAATGCGGACACTTCAATGCCCGGGCTATGAGCTCATAAGAAAAAGAGTGCCCTAAAATGCATTTATGAAGAAGTACCAACTAGCGTTTTAGATGTGACTCTAAAAATGTTTACAAAATGCATGAAAATGGAAAGTACCAACCAACAAAAGAAGTAGAGGGACGAGGAACCATGGCAGCTGGTGAAGAAACTTCCACAACTACAACAGTTTCTTCCTTTGCAGTCTCCATCGCTTACTTCCCAATAGTTGCACCCTCCTAGCTCCACTCCAAGGCAAAAACACCAGAACCTCTTGCTCTTGAAGAATCCAGATCTGCTATCAAAACTGCTCCTGCTGCCATCTCTGGAATAGGAAAAATAGAAGGAATTGGAGGCATAGGGAACTACATGGACAAAGTCGCAGAGTATGAAGATGTAAACGCATGACAAGTAGAAGAAGAAGGAAGAGAACAAGACACAACCACCGAAATAGAACATGTAAAATTTGTAACTATGGTGAGGGACTATGCAGAAATAGAAGAAGAATGTATAGAGGAGGGAGGATATATCGCTCCTCTGAGAAGTTCTTCTAAACCCCCTAGAAAGTAATCGCTCCTCAAAAATTGATCCGGGATGGGAAGATGAAGGCAAATCCGCTCTCGACAAGTTGATTAGATCTAGGGGAAGATGTTGAGGAAGAGTGTGAGGGACTCCCGCCTGAAGAAAGGTTAACTGGACCTGCATGAGGGGAGCATGCAACCTCAATTGGGTCTAGTTGAGGTAGCGGATTCACAAATCCCTCTCTTAGGGGCCCAAAAGCAGCAGAAGAAGATGGAGCACTAGTTGAAGCATCGGATTTCTGCTTCTGAGCAACCATCTTTATCCTCTACCTAGTAGGTGGAGCTGCTTGTTCAAAAGTGGAAAGGGGAATGGAAGTGGAAGCCTGAGAACAGTGAGGACTAGGGAAAATAGTAGGAAAAAGATCAAACTCTTCCTCTATCATAGAGCTTAAGCTTGAGAACAGAGAGTACAAAGAGGGAAGAGGATCTAGAGCAACAACCTCTTGACCCAAAATTTGCACAAAAAGTCCGCTTAGTGACAATGATCGGCGGAAGACATAGCATCCACAGACAACCTACCTATCAACATTAACCTATACCTAAGGACGAATAGGTTGTGTCACTCTAAGAGAGAAAGAAAGGTTGGTAGATGTTTTGGACTGCTAATCCAAACCATCGAGAAAGGGAAGTTTCCCGTGACTCTAACCCAAGCCCAACGGCTTTTCTATCCATCATCTGGGTTGAAGGTTCACATGAACAACTTTTGCCATGGAGTGTGAGGAATAAGGTAGAAATAATAAGATGAATGAGGAGCCTTAGTCAATGAGAAGATGGTGCAAAATATGAGAATGGTTAAAACAGGAATCTACCAAAGATTGTGAACCCAGTGGTAGAGGCACAAGATATAACGCCAACTATTAGGAACCAACTGTCTCGGGGAAATACCATAATCATAAAGAAGAAGAGAAATAAAGTTGATTTGGTCAAGAAGAAAACCTGCCCAAAGAGACCCTATGGAAATAGAGACCAATTCTCTTTAGGATGCCATGGAAGAGCAGAGGATTCCAAGAATATCCAACTCATACCTTTAGGCAAAGGATAGAGCCAGAAGGCCTCTACTACATTAGGTGAAATGGGGGGATGAGATCTATCAGTGGCCATTGGAAAAATAGAAGAATGGAGACTTAAGAAAAATAGAGAAGGAGGAGTTATCAGATGGTGAAAAGAAAGAGGCAGTTTGAAAAGCAGGAGAAGCAAAAAAGAAGACCAAGAGTGGGAAATGATTTCTCACTTCCATGGCAGCATTTTTAAAGACATCCCTCATAGAAACCCCCTAAGGTTTCATGCAAAACCAGAGAGCTGCCTGCCTAGGTTGTCATGAAAACTGGAAATTGGCAATTTCTACTTCTCATTGCATTCAAACTTCATACATGTGGGTGAATGGAATCATTGATTGGTCACATCAGTACCAAAAAAGCTGCAATGAAATGATAGATGTCGGAGTGAAAAGGCAAAAAGCCCGTGAGAGGATGATACAAATCAAGAGTACATTCCATAGATCCATTGGTGTGATTACGAATATGGTGGAAGAAAGTATGGTGAAGGTTGTTAGTTGAAGCGGTTGAATGACGCGACAGGAGTGGGAGCGGAACCATCCAATCCGTGTCTATAATCAACAAATCCGCTCTGGGGTTTCAGAATCGTAGCAGTGGATCCATTGACCCTTAGAAGCGAAGAGATGAACTATGGCGGAACAAAACATTTATAAAAAGGCACATCCATGAGACACAATTGTAACAAAACAAGAATATTACTATTTGAGAGACTAGTTACATCAGCTGAAAAAAAGAACAACAAGAAGAGAAACCCTATCTACTCAGCTAGAGCATCCACAATTGCTTCCGGCTCCTCTATCTTTAGATAGGCACTAGACAATTCCTTCTCCAAGGATCAGATGTGACCCAAGGATTGCATATGACTGATGACACATTCAGTCAGGCGCCAATCAGCAGTTCAGAGCGAAGACTTAACAAACTTTAGTTCTACATCCAACCACTTGATCTCTTCATAAAAAATTAGATTCGCTTGGCTGATTGGGAGTTCACGCTTGAGTTCCCTGGACAAATTTCTTCGTATTGGACATTTTCAGTAGGTGAATGGGTAGGATCCATGGTTGAGTAGCTCCCAAGGGTACAAATGAGCAAAGAAGGAGCCCCTATTTATTAAGAGCAAGGCAGAGGAAGCAAATTTGAAGCATCACATTTATACCACCATTTATTCTGATGGTTACCAAGGAATTAACTCCATGCATCATATCAGACAATGAGGATACGAATTAGATGGTTCAGAAGAAAAGAAAGCTTAGACTGCATTGCATGTCTTTTTAAGGGGGGATTGGTATAAGGGAGCTCTAACACAGATACCCAATTATCCAGCTAGTAACATGTTACGTTAGATCCTTATACTAATAGGGATGTCTATTACACAGCCCTGAGAATATACGACTATGATAGGTGTTTACATAAGATAGGTTAAAAGACTATTTAAACTAGTCAAATTGGAGATTAACTAGTTTAATCTTCAATCTAGTTCTAATTTGACTAGTTTAAATAGTCTATTCAACTAGATTGAAATAATTAAAAGAATATTATATAAAATTAAATAATAATAAAATATTAATATGAAATATCAAATCATAAAATTTAATTTAGGAAAATGTTCTGTTTGGATCACTAGCTATGATTATTAAGTCATTTAGATATACAATGCATATGGAAATTCCTCTAATGAATTTCATAACAAAAGTGTAATTGTCAATATGAGAGAAACTAGAATCTCTTAAGCAAAAGAACATTTTGACCTTTGCAAATCATGCTCTAGATGCTTGTTTAAGCCATAAAGTACATCCTTTAATTTTCAGATATCTTGACTTTTGAGTATCTACAAATCCATTTGAATGATTTATGTACATTTCTTTATTGATATCATCATTCAAGAAAGCATTTTTTGCATCTATTTAGAAGATAAGTCAACTTTTATGACTGCAATTCTATGATAATCGTCAAACTTATAATCTTAACTACTTAATTAAAAATCTTATTATAGACTTTCCCATTGATTACCCTTTAGCAACCATCCACACCTTGCAATGCTCCACTCCCTAATTAGGTTTTCTTTTAATTTTGAAAATCCCACTGATCTCTTATTTAGGTCTTATCTTATAAATTTCATAAGCTCCTACATGTTATTCTTCTTTAACCCATATATTCCTTCCTCCATTACTTACTATCATTGAGGATCCCCAATGCTTTGTTATATGTTTGTAGTCATGTTGCTCTATCACTTATATTATACAAATATAATAAAAAATTATGATATAATACTTACATAATTTCTTTTTTTAAAATTTAATGTGCTAAATAAATTTGTAACAATAATATTTCATCTTCATCATTATCTAAATTATTTTGATTGCAGCTTATTATGCTTTGATTATTAAGATATTGATGGTCCACCTTCATCTTTATCAAATGTAAGTGTTGGGGCTTCCACCTTCTTATCTATGGGCTTGTAATAATTTAAACACTTATTAAATTTCATATATTGACTATTATAGATGATGTGATGCATTATATCATAATAGCAATATGCATTTCTCTTTGATAAATATCTAAAAAATCTAGTTGACTTCACATCAAGTTATTAATATTTTCATCAATGAACTTCACATATGGTACACATCTAAACACCCTTAAATTTTGAAAATCCCACTGATCTCTTATTTAGGTCTTATCTTATAAATTTCATAAGCTCCTACATGTTATTCTTCTTTAACCCATATATTCCTTCCTCCATTACTTACTATCATTGAGGATCCCCAATGCTTTGTTATATGTTTGTAGTCATGTTGCTCTATCACTTATATTATACAAATATAATAAAAAATTATGATATAATACTTACATAATTTCTTTTTTTAAAATTTAATGTGCTAAATAAATTTGTAACAATAATATTTCATCTTCATCATTATCTAAATTATTTTGATTGCAGCTTATTATGCTTTGATTATTAAGATATTGATGGTCCACCTTCATCTTTATCAAATGTAAGTGTTGGGGCTTCCACCTTCTTATCTATGGGCTTGTAATAATTTAAACACTTATTAAATTTCATATATTGACTATTATAGATGATGTGATGCATTATATCATAATAGCAATATGCATTTCTCTTTGATAAATATCTAAAAAATCTAGTTGACTTCACATCAAGTTATTAATATTTTCATCAATGAACTTCACATATGGTACACATCTAAACACCCTTAAATGTATCAAATTAATCTTTTACTTGAAAAAGATTTAATAAGACACCATCATTATTAGTCTTAATGATATACAATTTATTAAATAGATAATAGTTTATTGAGTTTATAGATGTAATTTTGATGAGAACAAAACTTGTCTATGACTTAAGCTAATGAAGTTTTGCTAAGATTTTAAATGATAGAGGAACCTATAGTGAAGATAAAATGGGTCATAGACGATACAATTATAAATCAATTATATTATTAAATTTATAATTGATACAATTATAAATCGTACTTCATCCCACTGAGGGAAACCTTCAGTGCTGCTTTGCACCTTTGCATTTCATCCTGCCTTTCGCTCTCTTCCTCTCAATTTCCCTCGATACAGTCTTTGTCTCTCAAAACTCCCAACATGAAAGTTGTAGAACTTTTTCTTATGTTTCCGAAATATCTTTAATCATCTCAATCGAAGGTTGGATGAGAGATTTATACCCAAAATATGGAGTAATGCAGAAGTTGTCTAAAATCCTTCAATTGACTTTTTTTTGCACTTAACCACTCCAATTGCCTCCTAAATCAAAATATAAGAATAATGAGTATATTTAGGAATCAGATAGGTGTAAAACATTAATTATTAAGGGAATAAAATATGATATTTTGCATTCTCATCAAATTCTCCCACACTTAACTTTTGTTCGTCCTCGGGCAAAACTCAAATTCACTCTCTCCCAAAAGAACATTAAGGTTGCAATTATCATAAAAAAAGAACAATCAAACTCTTCAAAACTTATAACATTTTATGAATAACTCATTCTTACCCAACTTAAATCACTCAGTAAGCATTCTCTTTTGAAGATGGATTAAACTAAACAAGTAGAACCCTCACGAAAATAAACACTTTACTCTCATGTATTTGAATGGTATATGTTTATTTCCTATTCAAATTCATTAAAATGAAAATGATCTACCATAATCTTGCATATCTTCTCATTCTCCATCATTAGGACCACATGTATATCATGAATCATAAGGACTTTTCATGGGTTGTAATGGGGTTTTGGTTAAAGGTGAGATTATTTGGTAATGTAGCTTAAAAGCCATTGAAATTAGTGAATCATAAATAAATCAACTCAATCTCAAATATATAAGACATGTAAAGTCACTTGTTTCATCTAGCATCTTTCACCTTTGAATACATGACATATAAACATACCCCTTTCATTGGAATTTTGATATTTTCTTTTTCTTTTCTCTTTTTCTTTCACTTTGACCTTTTTGTCAATTTTAAGAACAACAACATGTTCTATTTCACCAATAATAGTCATTCCACAAATTTTGACACACCCACAATTTATTTCTTGTACACCCATCTATAGCACAATGATGACCTATGCTCCACTAAATCTATGGCTTGGGTAAAGATATTATTTTTTTGGGTTTCAAGCTTGTAACATACGTTGACAATAAAAATCTATAAAGCTCAAATGGGCTTAACAAGAGGACAAATTAATCACTAGGTAGGCTATTTGGCTCATGTAGTTCAAAATAAAGAAGGCCTTGATCATGTTCAATCATGCATGTATCAATGTGATTTCAAACAGAATCAAGGCAAGTTCTAGAGAATCAAGGTAAGTTCTAGAGAAACAAATACATGGAAGAATATCTCTCATGAAGAAAAAGAATGAGACTGATGTAGACAAGTTAGTCTAGAGGCTCAAGATCTCACTAGCTTTTGTCTACAGAATTTAGTCATCACCATTCTCAAGAAAAATAATTGAACTAAGCAATTGCAAATTAAAAGATTACTTATTTAATCATGTTATGAATTTTTCAAGCTTAGTTGAATCTTGCTCTTATATTGTCAACCTTAAATCATCAGAAACTACCAAAACAAAGGGTAAAACTGGCTCTCTTTCAAAAACAAAATTAAAAAAATAAAAGCAAAGATAAAAAAAAACATAAAAACACAACCTAAACCTCAATCCCCTCCTCCACACTTAAAACTTACGTTATCCCCAGTGTAAGGTCAAATGCAAAGAAGATGAAAAAATAATCATAATATAAATGCAAAAATAAGAAGAAAATAAGAAAAAGAAACACAAACTTCCCTTGGGTTGGCTCTCATAGAGGTAAAACTGCTTCAACTCCGAATACTAAAGAGTATGGAGTTGCATTAGTTGCTATGCGATGAGTGGTGCGATAAGCCCAGAGTGCCTCTAATAGTTTGAGATGTTAGTCCCACTTGTTCTTATCTATTATTCTCTTCATTATCCTCAGGATTTCCTTGTTAAACACTTCCACCTGGCCATTACCTTGTGGGTGGTAAGGTGTGGAGAAGACATGTTTGATGCATTGCTTTCAACAAAACCTCTTCATTTCTTCATTCTTGAATGGAGTGTCATTATCAAAAGTAATCTGATACAAGATACTATATCAGTATGGAATCTTGAATTTGATAAATTCAATTACTTTTTTGTCTTTGACTCTCTTGTACAAGTTAGTTTCTACCCATTTAGAGAAGTAATTGGTTGCTACTAGGATAATGGCATGCCCTTTGAAAGATGGTGGGTTGTTTGGACCAGTGATGTCGAACCCCCGCCATGCCAAGGATTAAGAGATGCTTGAAAGGACCAATTTTGATGGTGGTACATGTCGGATATCCCCATGAAGCTGGCATTAGAGACATGATTTGGCAAATTGTAGCAAGTCTAAGACCATGATAGGCTAGTAATAGCCTAGGCATTTGACTCATTTATATAACCTTGGACCAGATGAATGTTCATCACATTCACTGAAGTGTGCTTGCATAAGCACATACTAAATCTCTTCATTTATACATCAAAGCTAGAGTCCATCATATGCTTGGTAATATAACATATTATTGTAATACACATATCGAGTAGCTTTTTTCCTTAGAGTTAACGTTTTTTATGAATCTTCTAGGAGGATCTCATATTGCTAGTAATCAATGCATGGAGTTTTTCAATCACCCACTTTCAATCCATGAAGGTTGTGCATTCCACTTGTTTGGTGCTCTCTTTGTCATATGAGTCAGGAATGTGACTTTGTTGTTCAATTTTGATGATTACTTCTTGGCTTTCAGCAATTGCTAGAGCGGTTGTAAAGTTTGCTAACGAATCAACACCCAAAGAAAGGACTTCCCAAATCGAAGATGGGAGTTCTAGCTTTCTACAGATTGCTAGCAAGGAAATATCCATGGTGGACATGGTGGAAGAGGAGCCTGTCATCATTAATGGCATCTCTATCCATGTCGACACCAGCAAGCCAAACCCTAACAACATCGAATTCGACAATCTCTACCTCGACATGAGCAGAAACATACACCCTTGCTTTCACCCCACTAATAGGGTACCCCATTCCTCCTTTTGTCCTCCAATTTTGGTCACGTTCACCTTATCTTCTTTAATTCCTCTTTTTTGGACTATTTAATTACTTAATTAGGTGCAGAATTGATGGAAATTGGGTTTATGGTTAGTTATAGGAAAGAAGGATGGCTTTGTTTGGATGTGATGTTTCAAATTTGCTGGAATCTATTTCTCTCCAACAATGAATTTCAAAAAGAAATCTTTTCTCTTTTCTTTCGTGCCACTAGCAAAATAAACAAATTTTGATTGATGCTATTATCCATGCTGTGAATGAGGACTGTATTAAAATGGCAAATGATTCCACTAAGCTTTGTTTTCTTGCTAGTGGAACAAACGTGTCTCTTGTTATTCCAGTCTTAGAAGCAATTTAGTAGAACTCTGTGGGGAAAAGACTAGATAACTTTAATTTTTGGAGTGTTACTAGTAACCTGGTTCTTTCTTTTTCTTGATTTGTTTAAAATATCTTGCTCTTTCCATTTCCATGCCTCATTTCCAACCTATCAACCTATGAAATTGTTGTTTATAAGGGCTGAGCTTGCTCTCTGCCAATGATGTTAGAGCTACTTCCATTATTTCTACTACTCTATCTCCATTTAGATTACTTATTTATGAATATGATATCTTAGGTTGTGTTCACCCTTGGACAACAACATAAATGCTTCTTATTTGGCCAGATGGATCATTTTGCAGTTGACTGTGAAGGAAAGTGTAACACTTGGGGTGTTAAAAAGGGGGTAAATTTTTACAAAAATTATTTAAATGATCAATTGGTGGCAATTTGTACTAGATTATGTTAAATGTGTAGAACATGTATGTGAAATATTAGGCATGTGTTGGTTTAAAGAGATTAATTTGATTCATTTGAAGGGATTAATTGTGTATTTTAATACTAGAATTATGTGAAAAATATTAAGGATAAAAGGTGAAATATACATGAGTGAAAAAGGATGGAAATTAAGTGGAGAAAAATTAGCACAAAATGAGGACAGTGAATTTGACACAGCAGCATTAAATCAAAATAGGGGAGCTACGGGTGGCATCAAAAGATTGATCTCGTGATGTCGGTCAGCGCTATAAAATGGTGAACTAATTTTTTTTCAGTTGGTTCATTCCATTCTTCTTTTTCGTTCCATTTTTCTTCTTCCCACGCTCAAACCCTTGTTTATAAGCCCCATTTGGTTGGGTTTTGTTGGGGAAAATCTTGGTCTAAGAGTTTAATCCATCATCCATATCCCCAAAACCCAAAAACCCATTATGTGGGTAGTGAAGAAAGGAAGGACAAACCATTTGGTTGAAACCCATGGAAGACTTTAGGGATTTGATGCTAAATCATGGTGCTAGGGAGGCATCCATGATCGATTTTGGTGGTAAGTGTTGTAGAGTCCCAACACAAGGGGGGTGAATTAGGTTTATGAAAATTCATTTCTTAACCCCTATTGAATCATTTCCCTCTTTTTGTGCTTGTGTATGGTGCATTGTAAAGTAAATAATAAAATAGTAACATGCATGAAGGATAAAGCTAATAAACAAACACACACAAATAACATGATTTTTATATTGGTTCCCATCCCTACATCTACTTTTCCAAAAGTACACACTCATTGTGCCTTGGGTTCCACTATATCTCATATAATGGTGCTATCATAGGCAACCAAATTTAGAACCTTACTCCAATTAAATTACCTGTAGTAGTGTGAATCCCATGAGGGTCAATCCCACGAGGAGTATCTAGCTTAATTTTATGCAAAGTGAACAAGAATAAGGATTTTAAGTGTAATAAAAAAACATCATAAAAGAAATCTATCTGATAAGAAAACCTTGGTTCAAGTCAACATCCACCATCAAAATCTCATAACTGATCATTGATGCAATTATAAATCAAATCA
>JAYJMB010001618.1:0-16389 GCA_036873735.1 Pouteria campechiana
GGTTAGCTATTGTTGATGGTCACCTGAGACGGAGAGGGAGAGGGAGAGAGAGGGAGGGGGCTCTTGATGGCTGATATCGGAAATGGCGTGCCTTCGGATGGGACGTCGGAATTGGTGACTAGAGATAGGGAGGGAGAGAGAGGGAGGGGGGTTTCTGTTTTCGACGGCTGGCTGTCATCGATGGCCATCGGAGATGAAGACTAAAAGAGAGGGAAAGGGGTTTTCGACAGCTGGTTGTCGTCGATGGATGGGGTGTCGGATCTTGCAACCGGGGATAGAGAGGGAGGGGGGTTTCCATTTCTAACGACTGGCTATCATTGATGGCCACCGAAGATGGAGAGGGGGAGAGAGGGAAGGGGGTCCGATGGTTGACTATAGTCAATGGATAGGGCGTTGGATCTGGTGATCGGGGATAGAGAGGGAGGGGGTTTCTATTTTCGATGGCTGGCTATCATTAATAGCCACTAGAGATGGAGAGGGAGAGAGAGGGAAGGGGGTCTGACGACTAGCTGTTATTGATGGATGGGCGTCGGATCTGGCGACAGAAGGCTGTCATCGATCGGTCGTTGACATCAGAGACAGAGAGGGAGAGCATTTGGGATGGCAGTGAGAGTTTCTTTAGCCATCGGTGTAGAGGAACAAGAGTGACTCTTGTTTTGCAATTAGGGTGTGCGAAAGAGACTTTATTTGTTTTTTTTTTTTTTTTACCTTTAAGGGAAAACCAGGTTGACTTGGTCCATCGGTCGAACTGCGGTTCTCCCAGTTCAATTGGTTTTTTAGAATTAAACTGGACTAGCCTTAATCAAACCGGTGCCTGGACCAGTTGGCAGTCTAACCAGCCGGTTCAGTCTGGTTCTGATAACACTAGTTGGGACATTGAAACATAATGATAGAAGAAGTTGCAAGTATTCTGTGAGCATTAACCTTCATATCTCTTTGCAATATAAAGCCACAGCATTGAACCTTTATTATCTCTCATTCAAGGCTTTATTCTACAATACAAAGAGAAGATTCTGTATATTGAAGTGGGCTTTTAAGGATAAAAAAGACTTTCTTTACACTCTCAAAGAAGCATGAATACGAGGTGTAATTTTTTATTTTTTATTTTTGTGTATTCCTTGAGTTAATAATGAAGACCAATATCAAGAAGAACAAGCATAATTGTTGGATTGTGTTTTACAATCAATTTGTTGAATTGTATTATGCCCATAGAGTTGAAATCAAGAAGACTGCAAGTGACATTAAATATTCTGCCTTCTTAAGTTAGAATCAAGAAGAGTGTAAATGACACTAGTTATGCTTATGCTACCTTGAGCTGGAATCAAGAACTACACTATTTGTATTAAAATTGACCTAGTGAAACTTAAGACACAAAGTATATATGCTTAAAAAAGTAGAGTAGAGAGATTATCCTAAATCACTATATATCTTACTTATTGTTTGCGGTTGGATTATTTGTTTGCTTTCTAATTTTTAATTATATATAGTTTAATAAATCATTAAAATAAGAAAATTTGATTAATCAGGGTTTAAGTCAGAAAATTTTATAAACCAAATTCACCAGTTCCCTCTTGGGTTAAGTCATGCCAAAAGGATCGACAAAAGTTTTATTACATATTTATCTATTCAAAAATATATGTAAAAGATGGTATAAAAAATATAATATATCTCATCTACGGTCATAAAATAATTTTAATGGTGAAAATATTCCTTCATAATTTTCTTTAATATTAATCATCTGAATGTTCGATTTAAATATTTTTATATTAAAATAGTAAATCATATTTAGAGCATTTATTCAGTGGGATGAACTTAAAATATAACATGGGTCTTAACTTTGCCCGGGAATTCCTGACACACTTTGTAACCCACGGCTGCTGACATCCTCTTGATTCTAGCCTAGCATGGCTCACCAGTTTCAACTAATACATGGGTCATCTAATCATTAATGGCCATGATCTACAGTGGGATTCATCCAATCCCCCGACTAATTGGAGTCTGATTAATTTGGATTCATCCTACTATTAGTTGATAAACATTTTAAGAGTGGAAAGTATATAGTCGAGTTCCATTATAAGTCTCATGGTGCCTTTGTAGGTGTTTCATGCAAAGCTCCAATTGGACAATTATTCATATTGCTTTGGAAGAGTTTGATTCAACTTTCCGCCCCGAGCCTGGGTTAGTTTGTGATTAGCCCCTCGGCACCTGTGATAAAGAGCTAGCTAGGTAAGCCTTTCAAGGCTAGCCTAACTTGAAATGGAGATTCGCGTGGTTAAATAAGCCGAAATTGGACTACTAAGTTCAATTACCATAAGGGATGCGATATTGGATAATTCTTTAATATATTGGGGCATACCATATACCGTTTTGACTTTTACAAGCTATGATATTAATTTAGACAAGATTCTTGCTAATATTGCGAATCCAGCAGGGGTGAAAGAAAGGTTTCCATCAAACACGGTATGAGCCCAAGCGGACTTCATGAATTCTCGTTCAGCTAGGGAATATTTGAATTGGAAAGCAGAACCTAACTACTCTGGGGAGATTACTAGGAAAGCTCCCCATTTATCATTGGCGTGACATCACTTGATATATCAAGTCCGGGTTATCTAGAATTTTTCTAATCTATCCTCGATCCATCAATTTATAAAAAAATAAGTATAAATCGTCAATTAAAAAGTAATTGCATTACTCCATGTCGAGGTATTTAAAAAGAGTGGTGATTTAGCCATCTACTCTCAAAGAAGGGATCATACATGAGAA
Organism: Pouteria campechiana; assembly: GCA_036873735.1. Taxonomy (NCBI): domain Eukaryota; kingdom Viridiplantae; phylum Streptophyta; class Magnoliopsida; order Ericales; family Sapotaceae; genus Pouteria; species Pouteria campechiana. Next base: position 2,764 of record JAYJMB010001618.1, read on the forward strand.
GTTTTTCATAGTAGGGATCATACAAGAATACATGAGAAGTTTTTCACAGTGGACGTGGATAGGTAAGAGAGATGGTATCCCCCTTCCCTCCGTTGTTTAATTTGCCAAAGATCAGCTGTTTGTCCTCTCTCTCTCTCTCTCTCTCTCTCTCTCTCTCTCTCTCTCTCTCTCTCTCTCTCTCTCTCTCTCTCTCTCTCTCTCTAGCTCCGCAGGTGCATAATCTTTCTACAAGCATAAATAAACCTTTTTATTCAACTTTCTACAAGCATATAAATCTTTTTATTCAAGCAAAAGGCCAAAAGCTATAACACCAACTAAAGCACACCACCATTACACAAGCACATATAAATTCAAGCAAAAGGCCAAAAGCTAAAACACCAACTAAAGCACATCACCATTACACAAGCATGTATAAATCTTTTTATTCAAGCAAAAGGCCAAAAGCTAAAACACCAATTAAAGCACACCACCATTACAAAAACATGCATGCATGCTAAATCATTATATCATATGCATGATAAACATGCTTGCTAATTATCTATGTACTGCATTAAACACGACCACAATAGCCTTGACTACTTTTTAACGATACGTTTCTGCCAGTGTTTCTTCACGTAGTTTTCAAGTTGCTCGAACTCTTCCTTAGTATCGATGCAACCACTACCATCAACGTCCGTCTGCCTCATGGTCCACCAGCCCTGCATGTCCGGAAACAATACCTCCAGTTTGCTTAGGGCCGTCTGCAGCTCTTTCTTGCTAATCTTCCCGTCTCCGTTGGTGTCGAGACCTTGGATCCACCTCGTCACTTCATTAAGTGATGCAGTCGGCTTAGGAGGATGCGGCATGTTGCACTTTCTCACGCTTGTGCAAGTAAAACCAGAATATCTATTGGACTACAATTACTCGAGATGGCTGGCATTTCAATTTATAGACCAAAAAGTGCGGCCTTTTCTGCCTTTATTTATTCCATCTTATCTCCACGAATCCAAGTTATCTGTGTCTTACATCAGCTGGGTCCAATGCATAAGAATCTCTGGGGCAAATATCAGGCTTCTCCCATTCATATGGAGTTGCAAATACCCAAGAAATAGATAGTAACCAGATATAAAAATGTAAAAGTTACTGACGTGTGCTACTACTGCTGAGGTAGTCCAGAATATTAGAACAGGAGATCATTTTCTCGGCCCGGATATATGAATTGGTTAAAAGTATTTTAAAAAATTTAGATAATATAGAATGCACATATTAAAAATCAACTGCAGATAGTGGTATATATACATCCACTATTAACAAAACTATACTTCTCAATTTATTTTTGTTCCATCAATATTAGTAAGATAAAATATCAAATTAGAAAATCAATGTTCATAAAATCGGCCTGAGTTCGATTCCCGACCAATTCAAACTTAATAATTTTAATAACATGATTCAGTTCTCTTTCTTTTATTACTCCTGGAATAATTAATATAGTTTAAAGCCTTTCAATTTGCTATTTTGCGTGTAAGTTCCGCCGAGTCAGCCACACTGTTGAATTTCAGATTCTAAAATGTCATTGAAAACATGGAAAGAATCATTTAGAACATCAAAATTTCGCTCTACAGAGAAAAATGAAGCCAACAAATCAGACAAAAAGGTCTGTGTCTCTGTTAAGCTTATACAAAAATTCCAAGAGGCAAAAAAATAAAAATAAAAATAAAAATCGCATGATATCATCTTTATCAGCCAAGTGTTTGGAAATCAGAATCTGTCGGTTACTTGGATAAAGCAAGCTAAGTGGGTTCTTTAGGTGGAGGGACGTGAACCATGCAATCCTCACCTCATAATATTCCAATCCGATAGTATTTTTTATTTGACCCACGGGCCATTTGAGTAGTGAACTTCCCTTAGATGCCTCGTTAGTGGAAAGTTAGGTAGTGAACTTCCCTTAGATGCCTCGGCAGTGGTAAGTTAGCGAGTGAACTTACTTAGTGTTAGGAAACTCTAATATAAATATTCAATACCCAGTTATTTAGCTGGCAACGTGTCACATTAGTGGCAACGTGTCACATTAGAGCCCTATGCTAATAGAGATGTCTATTACATAGCCCTGAAAATATAGGATTATGAGAGGAATGTTTTCCTTAAGTCCTTCTCTAGCAACAAGTTCACAGCTCTTTTGTAAACAAACTATGTACACATCCCAGATACTCACCCTCAAGTTTAAATAGACCAAGTATGTGCCCATGAACCCACAAGCTCTTGCTACTACTTATACCTTCTAAAAAGAGTTTCGTTTACTGACTTGAGTATTGAAGTGCTTATGTTTGGAATACTCCCAGTGTCTTTTGACATTTGTTCAGTCTTGTAGGATTCCTGATAGTATTTGTTTAGGAGTCACATCAGCATTTAGTTTGGGATAACTTAAACATTGACACATTCTGTTAGAACGTTTCAAAAGGCCTAAATATGTCAGACGAAGTTCAAGGAAACATGAACGTTCCCTCTTTCCTTGCTGCGGTCAACAACGCATCATCCGCATCAACTCAGAATGTTAGTGCGACAACACCTGGAGATCTGTTAGATCAACCTAGACTAACAAATTAAAAGATGATATAATAAATGATGTAACAATTTATACAATAGCATAATCCACTTCCTCAAAGTCAACATAATCCTATTATCAATGGATCCAAAATCCATGCAGGAACGGGATTCCCTAGCTGCCATCCCAACTCCTAGTTAGCATCTTGTTGGTCCCTCTCCTCGACAAACCTCGAGCCTACACATGCTTCGAAAGTGACTGACCAGGATATTCCAAACCACTTGGTCAAATCAATGTTTAGAATACCGAATTGAAAGTTAAACCATTTAAGTGTTTGGCTCTGGTTCAACCAGTGGAGTGAACCAGGTTGAACCGATGACATTAATATGATATAATTACAATACAATAATTATTTTATTTAATTAATTTTTTTAAAATAAAAAATATATTTAAAATTTTAAAAATATATATTACCCAAAAATTACATGCACCCTATATTTGAAAACTCAAAAGGATAAATACATAATTTGGATAAAACTTAGGGGCAAGGGTGTAATTTATTGGATAAAGAAGAGATGTCGAATGAATAAAAAATGAAAAAGCGTTGCCATAGATGCTTTTTAAGGAGCATTGTCATTCAAGGCTAGAAATCCAAAATGGTTGAAGGTATGGCAGGCCTAGCCATGGTGCCCACTTGTGAAAAGTAAGACAAGCAGAAGTGGAATCCTGTTGAGTACTAGACGATGCCGATTGAGAAATGTGTCACCATGATGGCCATCAAGATAAAATTCTCCCAGTCGGAGTATTGCTGCCGCCTCTAGGCTATGGGCAGAGAGAGAGAGAGAGAGAGAGAGAGAGTCGGCAGCGACACTTGGTAGTCGGCAGTAGGGGAGATGGCCATCACGATCACGCACGAGGAGGTAGGCGGGTAGGCTGGAGCAATCGGGCAAATGCGATTTGGGGAAAAATTGGGAATGAGAAAAAGTGAAAAACCCTTTACCCTTTTTCAGTTTTACCTCCTTCGATTTCCTCATTTGAGCGAGTGTCCACCCAAGTCACGCTAGTGTGGTTTTTTTTAATTCTTTTTGTTTTTTTTTTAAAATGGAGAAATCAGTGGTTCACCAGTTCCCGGTGGAATCAGTCGATTCCAACGATTTGATGCTTTAAACAGGTGGCCAGGGTGGACCAGACTGGTGTTGTGACTGGTTTTAGGTTCGATCGGTTGGTCTGGTTCAATTTTCTAAACATTGGGTTAGATCCGTAAACACCATCCCGAATTCGCCCCAAAGGCAAGGCATCATGTGACGACCCACCTCAGGATGGCGATGCCACGCTGGCAGTATGGTGGGTTTTCTCAAGATCTACCACACTTGATGATTTAATTACATCACGACAAAGCACTAGCAGACAAATAGTAGAAAGAAAAAGGATTGTAATCATAATATTTTTCAATAAGTCTATTACATTCAAACCATAGAAAGTTCTAGCATGTTTGTAGTAAAAACACCATCCAATACATCTTAAGCAAATTTAATAAAAATCAGATAATTGAAAGACTTTAAATCCAGCAATCTTCTCTCAAATCCTTACTTTTCTTGAGACGGACCATCTGTAAGAGGAAACAAAGGGGGTGAGTATAAAACTCAGTAAATAGAATTAAATTCTTAGCACATGTGTTAATTAAAAATTTTCACAAGTGTCCAATCTTGTATTCCTCTTAATATATCACTCTTTTAACTTCATTTAATATATCATCTATTGAATAATTAACTCTAATAATCATCTAACCAACTTGATGAACCATCACCTTTAATCTAGAAAAGTAAAATCTCAATCCTTAGTTATGATTTCATCAATTTTTATAATCTGGCTATAATTTGAAAAATCTGACCCATCTAGTGTGTCCAGAAGGGTCAAAAACCCTAAAATTGACTATCTGATCATCCAAAACGGAGATCGGGAGGTCCCAAAATGAGTGAGACTATTCTTGCCGTTTGTTCGGCGGTCGCCGGCGTGATCTGGTGGCCCTGCTGCCACCGCCGCACCTGGGCTGCCGCCGGTGCTCTCTGCCTAGGCTCGTTGCTGGGCTGCATCTGGTGCTAGGCCGCGTCTAGTGCTAGGCTCTGGCGCCGGCTCGTCTGGTGCTTGGCCTGGTTCGGCGTTGGGCCGTCTGGCGCTGGGCTTGGTCTGAGTCTGGCCTGCTTCCAGGCCTGTTCGCTGGTTGGGTTGGCAGAACGTTGGGCCAGGCCTGACCGGCCCAGGCATTCATTCCCAGCCGTTAGACGAACGAAAAATGGCAGGGAGGGGGAGGTTTCTTTCATGGGCAGGGACGGTGGGACGCTGTCCACCTAATTTAGCCATCCAAACTTCATTCGAAATCTAGTTTTTAGAAATTCTAATTCTAATAAAAATATGAAATTTCTGCCTTTATGAAAAATCCATGAAACTTGTGAAGTTTATTCTATTTCTTGCATAAAAATCTAAATTCTAAATTTCTCCAAATATGTTAGAATGTGATATTTAATAATCTGGAATAATTTACACCCTTCTAAAATATTAATTAACATCTGACGTGACGTAAATCGTCATGCTTCTAATTCCAGAATATCTTCATGTTTCTGATTCCAGAAATATGTATCCCATTTAATTGGCATGTAACCCAACATCTATTGAAATCTATACAAAATATATTTCGACCAAAATAAATATATCTGAAATTTGTTACTCTAACATATGTATTTCATTTATGTAAATCAGGCATGGAAATCTAAATCTTAGCCATTAAATCTGTAGACACATTCTAATGGCCACAATTAATTTGAATCTTTTACAAAATATAATTCATATATTTTCTGAACCGAAATGAAGTTCCCATAAATCAAACTCTTAATAATTCTAAATAGCATAAAACTTTATATTCTTAAATCTCATGAAAGCATCTTTATTACTTTCCCTAATGTACTTGCGTACAATCAAAACAACATGTGGCGATTCAAAAAAATCAAACCATCACGATCCCAAAATATCTGGAATTTTGTTTCCTTTTAACAGTTATTGACATGCATCAAAATAATCTTGAACAATATTGGAATGCATTTAATGTGATGTGAATCACATTATTATAGAACGAATTCCAAGACACAATTTACATTCCATTTAAAATATCTGACGCATAACACATGTAAGGAATATATTATTCAATCCATCTACTAGAGTCTCACCCATTCCATTTACATTGTCTGATGCACATCATATATGGGATGTAACATGCATTCTAGAAATCCTACTACCACGAGGATTCTTTTTAATATATACCATGCATCCAGCAATATGAGATTGCAAAATGTGAATCTGTATAAATTCGAATAACTTATATGCGTTGAAATTTTGCATAGTCTACATGCATCGAAATTTAAACAGGCTATTATAAGTATTTCAACCTATTATAAACCAGAAATCTATTATTCTAATACATGGATTTCCTTCTTTTAAATTATGCATTCAAATTCTCATAATCTAGCATTTTAATTCCTACAAAAAAAATCTGATTAATATGCTCTCTTGATTAAATCTATGCATTAATCCAAATTAACGCATGTAAAATCAAATGCATTAAACTCAATAATCTAGTATATGAATTCATTGTCTTTGCATAATTCTTTTGAAAAAATCTAAATAATGCAAAAATATTTCTACTTACCTGTAATCCTTTTTGTTTTCTCTTCTCCCTCATTCCTTCTAATATTTCCTGCAACAAAGAGCCTCCCTCTTCTTTTAGAATTCTTCCCTCTTTTAAAAAGGGAAAACTTCCTTTACGGAAATTATATTCCCGTATTATAACTACTCACTCCCACTTGATAAGGATAATGCTTATCCTTATGTGGGTCCCACATCTCAAAAGTGAGAAGAAAGGAAAAAAAATAAATACTCAATTTCTCACGATTCTGGATTCGAACCCTTGACCTCTACTCTTATTGACCATGTCTCTAACCATCTGAGCTACACAGGTTGCTAAGGTTTAATTAATAATTAATTCAAATCTCAAATTTTGCGATCAACCGGTTAATGATCAAAATTTCTACTCTTGCCACATCAGCATAAAAGACAAAAATCTTTCATTAAATCTAATATGGATTATTACACATCAAAACCCAAGAGAGAGAAGCACCTCCACACCAAGAAGCAAGAAAGATCAAAGGAGATAACATTACCAGGTATGATAGGAGGGTTCCTCAATCACATATAAAAAAAAATGCAATTAAGGGATTTCCTTTTTATCTAGGAAATATTAAAGAAACCAATCCCCGAGAGAATCAAAATGCCACCTTTGAAAGCTTATGAAGTCACGTTGAATTTGGAGGATCACCTTGCACCTAGGAGCCAAAATCTATAAGCTCTTTTAATGATTTAGAAGGCGGCTTCCTCAGATATTTCATAGGGCAGTGGAGACGAAAGAAGATAATAAAATCATTAATGTGGTGAAACAAAAGGAGAATGAGATGCTTTGAGAGTATGTAAACAAATTCAATCAACACTCTCTGGATGCAGAAAAGTTGGATCACAATGTAGCACCAGTGGCATTTCAAAGTGGGATCACAGATGCAAATGTACGATACCACTTACGTCTCTTCCCACTCAAAAATTACTTGAGCTTTTGGAAGCCATTAACGGACACATCGACCCAGGGCAAGATGAAAGCAACGGCGACATAAGAAGGAAAAAGGAGCCATTCTCCCCCGAGATACCATGAAAAACCTTCCGGAAGGCCAAGTGTTGGGGTATATAAAAATCAAAAGATCAATTTAATGTTCGGCGAAATGCATAGACGAGGTGCAATGGCTGGAGCTCGCGTAGGCAGAACGGGACCATGTAACAGCTTTCCCCACTAACTCGCGTAAGCAAATTCGGCCAGCAGCGAAGTCACAATGAGGGGGGCCCTTTTTTATAATGAATTTTTCCACGGCAAGAAAGTTTCATGCCATAAAGTCAAGGTGTAGGCCACGTCATGTCATGAAGGCAAGTTGCAGGCAGCAATTTTACGTCTCTCTCCAACACCGGCCAGCAGAGCTCGCGCAGGCAGGCTCTTCGCTCAGGCAGACAGCGTAGGTAACCGGCCTTGTCAGACGCTGCAGCAAACTATGCGACAAGCCATTCGCGTAGTCAAGAATGATACGCTGCCAAGTTGTGTAGACAGAGCAGCATGTTGAACCCATTTTCCCCAGCAATTCCCGTAGGTGGCAAATTAGTTTTTGTGATGGAACCAGCGTGTCGCCTTCACTTACACGACCAAGCCGCGTAGATAACGCCCTGATTCCGCTACCTGGTGGCGTAGGAAGCAGCAGAGTTGGAAGCAGCAAGCTGCCATTTAGAACCAGAAGCCGCTCGCGTAGACGGAGTTGTCTCCAGCAGACCGCGTAGGCAAAGGGTAAACCGCTGTCTGCGCCGTGCACTAGCGTAGGCAGTCTTTTCTTTCAGGGAGTTACGTAGTCAGAACGGCGTGTCACCTCCGCCTCCGCGACTAACTCGCATGGCCAGAACGGAGCCCACCAATCCATCTGCTCGCGTAGGCGGAAAGAAATAAAGTCCAACCTGTCAACAACATTTCCAAACAGACATGGCTCCACGAGAAAGTCATGAAGGCAGCAACTCGCGTAATCAGGTGGGATGCCTGATCCCTTTGCTAAACCATGCTGGCAGAAGTATCTTTGGCAGAGCTTGCGGAGCCAGGGACGCCTGTTCGCTGCCAAGTCGTGTGAGCAGAGGGGAAAACCCAACCTGTCGACGACAGTTCTAAGCCACGTGAGGTAGCACAATCAATCCTCCCCGGCAACTCGCGTAGGCAGCAACTTGCATAGACAAAGGAAGGGAGCCACGACCGGATTCACCACTCACGGATGCAGAATGGGAGCCATAACCAAAACAGGGGATTGCATGATCAAGTAGCATAGGCAGCCTCGATCCATGACAGCGTACAGTCATCCAAGCATGAAGCTTTGGACGTGGATGATGTAACCTCCATTTTAGCAGAAAAGAAATGCTTTGGCGTGCAAATTTTGAGGAGTCTGAAACCCAACCCTTTGGTGCCAAGCAGCATATTGCAGATTTTTGGAACTGTATTGAGGCAATGGAAAATCAAACAGACATGGCAGCAAATTAAATACAGCCAGCAAACCATCTATAATAAAGAGGAACTTGCAAGAAGATGTCTACAAATTGTATTTCAGCAATTCACGCAGGCACGCAGGTTGCGCTATTAAGACGTGGCGAAGACAAACCCATTAACAGTTCGGTCGACGGACGATAGCGGAATTTGCAAACATGAAGCCATTCCTCTGTTTAAAAAATAAAATAAAATAAAAACAGATTGAAACAAGATATGGAATACATTTGAGCAATATTCCCGGAAGAAGCAGAAAAACATTATTAAAGCCGGAAGGCAGTGACCAGTAGCAGCGAAATTTTCACAGTAGCTGGCAGTGTTTTTTCCGTTCTCCGTCAACCCTGCTTTCGACGCAGACATGGAGAAGACAAACCAAATGGGCCATGATGGGCGAAGACAGATCAACTGGGCAGCCGTGATAAGCCGCCTCCTCTGGTCGGACAACCGAGTTTCAAAGAGATCAGTCAACTGTCTGAAAGAATGAATAGATTGCGGTACCAGGGAGGCAAATCACGTCTTTCCCTCTTCATCCAGAGTAGCTGGGAAGGTCCGGCACTTTGCAGCTTCCGAGTATACTCGCAACCCCATGTGAATACTGAAATTTCTCACATGGGCGGCAGGGTCAGTAGTAGGCCCGAAGATGGGGAGCGTTGGGATCTTGAATTTCTCAGGAAGGGGGTGCACCTGCAACGCCAGAGAGAATTGACTCCTTGGATCTGGGACTTGAGAAGAGAGATAGCATAAATATCCTATCTGTGGTTGCATATCAGCGGGCATGGTGAGGCCATAGTGCACATTTGGGATTGCCGGGACCTCCTCTGTGCGGGCAAATGGAGGAGCTCTCCATGTTTGGTGCTGGCTTGGGTCTTGCGCTGAGATTGAAGTCGGTGTTGGACGCTTGCTAATTGATGCTGTGACAAAATGCTGGCAATGCACACTGGCAGTATAACAGATTTTTCCAAGATCTACCACAACTCAAATAATTAAATACATTATGACAAAGCACTAGTTGACAAATAGTAAAAAAAAAGGTGTGTAATATAAAATTTCTTTAAAAATCTATTACATTCAATTCAAATAAATCTTTAAACATATCTATCATAAAAAAATTATTTTTCTACATCTCAACAAAATTCAAATAAAATAAATTTATTTAAAAATCTCTCTTTTCAGCAATCTTCCTTTGAAACCTTTACTTTTCTTGTGATGGTCTATCTGTAAGAGGAAACAAAAGAGTAAGTATGAAACCTAGTAAATAAAAAATATAATCTTAGTACACGTGTCAAAAAATTCTTCACCAAGCACTAAACATGTATTCCTCTTAATATTTTATCTTTTACCCAATGTACACAAATATCTATCGGGTAAATAACTCTGATAACCATCTAATCAGTTTAGTGGACCACAACCTCTTATTTAGGGAAATAAAATCTCATCCCTTTTGTTGTTCCATCAAACTTTATAAAGTAACAAAAATCTATCTCTTGATTAATTATCATCTGACCCATGAATCTGGTCAATCTCTCTTGATTAATCATCATTTGACCTATCTAGTGTGTCTGAAAGGTCCAAAAATCCTAAAAATGACTATCTGATTATTCAAAATGGAGATCGGGAAGTCCCATAACGAAAGAACAAAATTTAGCCATCCGTTGGCCGTCGCCAACGTGATCTGGTGGCACCGCCGTCAACATACCACTTGGGCATTGGGCTGCTGTGTTTGGGCCGAAGGCCTAGGCTCTGGCACTGGGCTATTCCTGGTGCTTGGGCTCGTTTGGCACTAAGCTTGGCTTGACGTTGGGCTCTGGCACCTGACTATCCATGAAACTCTGATTTTTTCTAGAATTCTAATTCCATTAAAATTTTGAAATTTATGCTCTCATGGAAACCACTAAAAAATATGTGAAGTTAAATCTATTTCATGCATAAAATCTAAATCCCCAAAATTCTTAAATCTTTGGGATTTTATTCTAATAATCAGAAATAATTCACACCATTCTCAATGATAATATTTCATAAAATTATTGCAAGCATGAATTGGAATCTAATGGATCTGATTTACATAGAGGCCATGCTTATTACAATATCTAATTGCCTCTTTAATCTCATGGAAAGCCTTGGATTCTCATTCTAGAGGCTTGCATACGTTACAATGGTATGGGATGAATTCTCCTCCAACCCAAACACTTTGCATGCATTAAATGTCTTACCCATTTCATTAGAGTACAAAATATATGGAATATAACCTACGTCCAAAATCCCATATGGCGCACTATATTATTTTTCACATGGAATGAAATTACATTGGTTCTCAAATAAACCATGTCTACATATTTGTTTAAATATGCAATATGGCATTCTATTAGAAACATGACATGAATGGCATGCTATATATTTTTCTAGGAATCTGTTCAAACATGCAACTTGCCTTCCATGCACTACATACGTCAACAATCTAGGCAGCATGCCTACATGCACCCATTGGATTTCTATTTGAACGTTGTGGTTTTAATCATATAAAATAATGTACATAACCATAATCTAATGCATAATTTTCATATGACAAGGACATGCTCATCAGCTTATTTGGAACCAACATATGGTCCACCATAGTCTGTAAATCATGCAACCTAATGAAATTTGTATGCGTGAAGCATATGTGCATTCAAATCAATCCCAGCTATTCTAATGCATTTACGCCATCTAAATCAGGTGAATACCATCTCATGCGTTGCATAAAATACAATGCAATTTATTTCTAGCATAAAAAAGATCTTAGCAAATATGCATTCAAATCCAATACATAAATATGAGATTTGTTAGTCTAATACATGAATTTTATCTTTCAAAATCTTGTATTCAATCCCCACAATCTAGCATATTAATCTATGAAAATCTAATTAATATGTACTTTCAATAAATCTATGAATTAATTAAAAATCAGCTCAATGCATAATCTGATGCATGGATTTATTCATCTAAATCATGCATTCAATTCATATCTCTAACATATTCATTCTTAGAAATCTAATGAATACATTGTCAAATAAATTTATGCATAGATTCAAAACTCTAATCAATGCATGGCTTCTTTAATACACCAATCCTATAAATCTGATTGATGTATTTGTCATCTTTTAGATTAAATTATATAAGTTTAATTAATGCAAACACATCTATCTACTCACATAAATAAGTCTGAGAATATGAATCTAATGCATCAAATCTATAATTTCAATTGATGCATTTATAATCTTTTGTATTCATTTTTATAAGATCTAACTAATGCAAAATAATATCTTCTAATTACGAAATTCGGAGATCTAGAAAAAAAACAACAACTTCCTTTTTGATTGAGGATTCCCCATAGTAAAATCTTCCCTTCTTCTCTACTCTCTTTCCCCTTTCTGATCTTAGCAAAAGGTTTTTCCCCCCATTGGGATACCCCTTGTTGCTATTTAAAGAGAATTTCTCCTGTTACGTAATTCAACTAGAATTTTATCTATGTAACAATTTTTCGACTAGTTAATAGGGGAGGATATGGATAAGACTTATCCTCTTGTGAGTCTCATATTTTTAAAGTAAGAAGAAAATATTAAAATTAACCAAATCTCACAATTCTAAATTTGAACCCTTGACTTCCACTCTCATTAACTATGGTTCTAACCATCCAAGTGTTGTTGAGATTTAAATAATTAAATAAATCTTTTAAATCCCAAAATCGCCGATCAACATGTCAACAGTCAAGAATTCAACTCTTGCCACAGCAGCGCAAAAAGGATAATTTTATCTTAAAATTTGATATGGGTTATTACAGATACAATGTAGGCATTCGCTGTGCTAATTGCCCCACATGTGCATCCGATGACCTTTCCGTCTACACCAGTCGATTGTTGATGGACCGCATCAACTCAAGCAGCTAGTGAAATTCATTCCTCGACGCGTTGTTCGTCAAGCTGACGGACATGGCTTGGCCGGCAGAAAGAGGTATCGGCGTGACTAGCGCAATCGATGGAGCAAGAGGCGCAGCGACCTCTATCGGTGGATTTTCTACAACTGTGGCCATCGTTGATAAGGCCTGTGTGTCTCCTGGTGGGGTCGCCACAACATGGGGGCGACACCGGCATCTTAAATGGCTTGCGTAGCCAAAGGCATGGCCAAATGGGTCGCACCAGTCGCACAGGCAGCAATGTTTCCAAATAGCTGAAGCAGCGCAGCGGACGCGGCAGGAGAACAGGCATTCAGTCCCGTCACTGAATCACGCAGTCAGATGGCAAGAGACTCCATCCACTTGCGTTGACAGCGGCCGACTGGAAACAACGTAATCAAGTCCATCCCTCCATCAGGTAGCGTAGGCAAGACATCCTCTCTGATCCCATTACATGCTAGCATGAGCGAAATGGGATGCAGAAAATCGTATAGCCAAAGGGAGCATGAAGCTGCTCTGGTTCCGCTGCCAACTCGCGTAGGCGAGACAGATTCTCCACGTTAGGCAGCCCATGTTGAAAAGAGTTCTCCTCTGGTGCTGCCAGCAACCAGCGCAGGCAAGCATAGCAAATGTAACGTTCGGCCTGCACAAGAAAATTATGCAGCAAGAAAAATGGCTTCTGAAGTGGACAGCTCTTGCTAACTCCAGCACCACTCGCGCAAGGAAAGATGAAGGCACCACTCGCGCAAGGAAAGATGAAAGCTCCACTTGTAACGACCCACCCCAGGATGGCAATGTCACGCTGGCAGTATGACGGGTTTTCCCAAGATCTACCACACTTGAATGAATAAATGCACCACGACAAGACATAAGCAGACAAAATAGTAAAAAAAAATGAATAAAATATAAAACTCTTAATTCAGTCTATTACATCTTAAGCACAAATAATCTTTAAAGCATGTCTAAATAAAACCATAAGTCTCGTTAACATCAATGATAAAAACTAAATGGTTTAAA